>VZTT01064231.1:15902-47093 GCA_013400855.1 Buphagus erythrorhynchus | reverse complement strand
CCTTATTCTGCTAAGTATTTATATATATATATATATATATTCCACAAGAAAGATGAGCTGCCCGTGGAGTTTCCATACTCTAAGTTCTCAGAGGATCTAAAAGAATTCTTATGTGTCCATATATCAATGGAAAGTGTTTATCATCATTTCACTTTTGGTTATCAATTTTATCTGTTGCCACAGAAGTATTCATAAATCTCAGCAGCCAGTGTTTTGGTGGGTGACGGTGATGTGCTGTGATATGTTTGTTTATGTTTCTGTTGGCCTTTGGAAGCCTATATCTGAGTGATTTTAAGAACCCAAGAGCAATTTTAATTTATTCTACAAACTGCTGCAGTAATGCAGAAGAAAAGAGCTTTTGCACTGGGATAAAACCTGTCATGATTTTGTGGGTTTAAGTGTTTTTCTCAAAATATATGTAGATAAAACTTCCAACAAGGAATGACAGTATGTGGATGGATATTGATCAAACAGGTGAATAATTGCAAGAAATTTAGGCTTACAACATCAATTATAAGCATTATCCTTTCAGTATGCTGTGGACAAAATAGTGTGATCAGATACTATGATACTTAATTTAAATATGATTTGAATACAGTAAATTAGATCCTACTGGGTTTAGTAGCAAAAGGCAGATGATGTGCATAAAAAATGTGCAGTGAAATTGTACAGCTTGCTGACAGTGGAGATTTCACATGCTCATACCTTATTCTGAATTATATTGTTTCCTATTCTGGGAAGCCTCAGAAATCGTATCATATTTTGATAATCCAAATGCATTTATACATAATGATGAGACAAGTGCCATGCCTGTAATGTCTGTAGAGATTTGCATAGTGGAAGTTTATTCAAAGGTGACATAAGATTTTATTAAAATATGGAAACCTGCTGTCTCAAACTGGTAGCAAGTCTGAAACAAAACTAACCAGTAAATAACAAAAAAATCTGCTTTCTGTTCCCTGCTAGTGCCAAGAGCCTTAACACTGTTCACATAGTATATAAATAAACCACTGTGATCAACACCTGAGAGCTTATAAATGTCTGAAATGTATGGTGACAATTTGCAGAACTTCTGCATTGCTCCCTCATGCCCACTTATAAACTATTTGGATAATCTGGAACCTGTTAGGCAATACCATACACCATTGTTTTCTGGTCTGCTCTAGGCCTGCACAGTGCAATAGTAAACACTGCTAGGAATGCTTCAGTTTGTACTGGGGGGGTGGCAGAGACAGGCAGCTCTCCCTCACTGTTTGCTGTGCAAGTGTGCCTGGCAAAATGAGTTGCAATTGGACCATCTTAGCTACCTGGTAAAACCATGCCTGCTTTCAGCTACCAGTCTGACATCTTAGTGGTCCACTGTTTTCACCCAGGTTTGCATTATCCTTTATTCCATGTGTCTCGGTGTGTGTGCCACGATGCTTTTATCAGCTGGGGGTCTGTTTGCTGTGGTAAACTAAGTCTGGAAACCTCTATGTGTTGAGCTCAGTTCACCTCTGGTATAGCACTGTGGGTTCAAGAATACTTGGTGGCCAAATTCCTGTGTACGTCTTTGTGGCAAGCAGATGGAAATTCCACAGAAGTCTCTGGATCTCGTTCAGAACTGACCTGAATGATTGTTACTCATCATGTGTGAGTGATCATTAAAAGGCTTTTAAGTGTTTCCAAGCTGTTCCCCAATTTATCATACAGTTTGGAGGCAGAGGAAAAAAACAATATATATTTAAGTTCCAATTGAAGAAAAGGAACAACAAATAGAACAGAGAAAGTCCTATTCACCTTCTACACTCCTGTCTCCTTGCTTGTCTCCTGCTGTTTTCCGCTTCTGTGCTGTTTCACATCCATATGCCCTTCACATTTCCCTCCCATCACTAATTCCTATGCTGTCTAAAATGCCTTTGAGTCCTATTTCAGTTCTGGTGTTCAATAGATGTGAGTCCCATTGATTTATGCCAGGACTGAATTTTGTCCCCATAGCATACCAAATTGCTTCTGCACACACAGGGAATGCCAAATCAGTGTACAGACATACTACTTGGTAACCACTTTATTACTCATTTACACTTGGCACAAAATTCATACCCTCATTTATGACACTGCTGAGCCTGGTTTGTTGTATAAATTTGATCCTATACAAAGCTGACTGGCTTAGAGGACTGGCAGTGGATACAACACCCATCCCTTGTAAATTACCAGCTCAAATTCTAATCAAGTCATTAAATCAAACCAACTAAAACCTCTTTCTGTGCGATGTTGTTGTAAAAATGAGGTTGGTCTCCTCCTGGTTCCCAGTACAAGTGTGTCAACACCACAGTTGACTCTAATTAGCACCCTTACTGGCTACTAAGGCTCCTGAGCCCAGGATTTAAGCAGGCAGGGAGACTGAACTCTTTGTCCTGGCCTCAGGTCATGGCAGGTTGATGTGCAAGCAAGTCCTACTTCTGCCTCAGCTATAGTTGCCTTCTATTTTCTGGGACCAGCAGCCTGGCACCTTCTACAAACATCTTGTTTTCATAAAAAATACTCTACTCTAGTCTGATTGTATAATATATGTATTTTCTCAGTTTTTAAGAGGAGTGTTAGAGCTAACAGGCCTTCGGTTTGAGTAGGAATTGCAGGACTGTGACCCCTCTGGGATCTTTGTCCTAGATTTCAGCCTTGGCAGGTGGAGCATTCTGTAACCAGTTGATCTTTAGTGGCTAGTTTGTGAGTCAAATATCTTGTTTTATTTTTTCCTTTTTGGTTTGGATGAGTTTGTACGGGTTTCTAAAGTATTTGGGAAAGGCATGAACTTTGTGGTGCCACTGCACCTTCATTGAGCCAAAGAAGTTGCTTTCCTCATTGAGAAATCTCACTTCAAAAGAAGTTGCGATGTTTTCTAAATTACTGTTTCAGCTGGCTTTTATTTCCAAATGTCTGCATCACTCTGAAAATCTGAGTCTGTCCTGGTTTGTGGTATTTCTGATTTATTGTCCTATTTAGAGGGAATCTTTTTTTTTTTTACATATGTCCACTTTCTTTACACAAAAAAAACACACACAGACACACAAAAAGAATTTGGAGTGACCTCTGGTCTTATTGCAGTTTGAGGAAAGAAAATAAGAATGTAGAAAGATTCTGGATCTCAGCCATTACAATGAAAAACATCTGTTGAAGCCTTTGCAAGCATAAATTTATCTTACCATGGGCATGATAATTTATTAAAATCCACATTCTTCTTTCTAATCAATTTAATTCTTATAAATTTTCTAATAACTTTTTTCTAATAAATTATTTCAGCTTCCTTTCCTTCCTGAATAAAGAAAGGTAGAAACTTGTTGTGTGTTAGTATTTTCATAAAGCAGAGGTGGCAGAAGTTTATTTTAGGCACAACCTGATGGTGGTCCAGAGTGCTGGATGATCCCACAATGCTGGCTCCTTTCCTCTCTCTCTCACTGTTAAATTACGTAAAATAGTTTCCTACTGTTGTGTTTCCATGTAAGCAACCAAACAGAGTCCTGTGGAGGTGTGGTGAAGTCCCAGATGCGAGCAGTGGTTTCTCTGACTGTGAATATGAAAGGGCAGCGTGAGGCAAATCTGTAAAATTCCTGCTTCAAGAGATCTATCACATCTGAGGACTGCAATGTCTCCAGACTTGCAGGGACAGCTAATTATGTCCAAGGCTGTCTGGTTATGAATGAGTATTACACAGCCTTGCTGGAATACTGATCTGTTTTGGGATCTGTGTCAGTGTTAGGACGTGCCCGTGCCTGACTCATAACAGCACATCCGGAGAATCGGAAGACGCCAGACCTGGATGGGTTCCAGCTGCCCTCCTGGACTGGGCAGGGAGTCCTTGGGAGACTCCCAGGTCTGCTTGTCACAGAGGTGTCTGTGCTCTCTCCCAAAGGAATTTTGGTGAACAAACATGAAAACACTCTTTCTCACTGCAGATCCCATCACGCAGCTTTCTTCAATGCGGAATTTTTATATAATTACACGGATGAAACTCCTCCCTGTGATTTATTTTCTGGAACCTCTGCAGGTTTAAGGAGGAAAGTGAACTGTGGTGAATAAATGCTCTGTACATTTCTGTTCAAACTAAAAATGTATCTTCTACAGAAAATCTCCCCTTCATGCCCCTGTGTGGTTTTATTTAATCTTCCAAACCCATATCTAATCTAAAGGCATAAATCACTTTCCAAGACTCAGTAAATTCAATGGGCGTGTTAGGCTGCCTCAAATGGTTAGCTAACGAATTGGGTCATGGACTTAGCAATGTTTGAGAGAAATTGTAAATGATGCCTGTTTTTATTGGAGAGAAGTAACATTTAAGCATAGGTAATACACATGATAAACTTGCAACACTAGCAAACTGAAAAACACATGGGACCCATGCGTGTGCCAATTCAAATATAACTTTATTAAACGCACCTGATTTTAAGCTACCTTTTAGTATTCCATTTAGCAGTTTAATGAGAACCAGTTATAACATACTTGGGGTTTTTTTCTGTGTTCAGAATTCAGCAAGCTGCACAGCTAACATGCAATCCATTCAGGCAGACAGAATCAGAAAAATACAATGAAGGCCTTTACTGTAAGTAAATATAGGACATCAATGTGACCTTCTAAACCAACACATCCCTTACACAGTCTGCAGAGGACATCTGAAGCAGAAGCTATCAGTGTTTCCTTGAGACCTTTTAGCAAAAAGACTGTATCCTGAATTAAAGAGCTCAAGCTGTTGACTACAAGGACTCCGGCATTGCCAGAGAATGGTACTGAGCAGTGTCCATTCTTGCACAAACATCTGCAGCCATTGAAATGGCCACTTGCTCCTGGAGGCAGGGGAGCAGTCTATTATGGACATGTTACAGAGTTCTCTTTCAGCTGCTGTTTGCCTGAAGTGCCAGGTGCAAAAGATGTGCTGTAAAAGAGAAGAGGGTAATGGTCACATCGATTACGAACTGGTAATTGCTCACTCACTATTTCCCTGGTGTTCAGCCGACTGGCTGTTTCAGCAATTATTTTCCTGTTCTTTATTTCTATTAATGGTGTGCCCAATATTGGGGACTGTTTCCCTCCTTTGTAGCTCTAACCCGCTATTGAAATCCTGGAAGTGTAATGTATAGCATTAGCTCTAGTGTGTCTGATTAATGTAATCACAAGCTTAGTTCTGGAAGGAATCCACCCTGTAGTTTACATTAGCTGTTAGATGACCTAAAATTCTCCTTTCTCCCCCGTCCATGTGCAAAGTACTGGTTACATGTTTTTACTTTTCTTTTTGTTTATTCTTACAATTTTGCTAAGTCTGGTGAAAGAGCTGACTGCCTGCCATTTTCCACATTCGCAGTAACCTTATAGTTCTGAGTTCTGTTTTCAGATGCACGGGGATGATGAGGGTCACAGAGCACCATACGTCTTTGTTAACTTAGCTGCTGCATCTGTAGCTGCTGATTTATATAGGTTAGAATACAACTGTTCAGAAAGATAGTCACAAAAGCCTGCAAGCATCTCTTTTTTCTCTTTTTTTCTTTTTTTTTTTTCCTTTTTCTTATTTCTTTTTTCTTAATTGACAAAACTTTATCTTTTTTTTTCCGGCTGAGATATTATGGGGAGTGACATCTATTGTATCAAACCATTGCTTTTTAAAGATATGAAAATTAAAGCCTTTCAATTTCTTCACTTATTATTTATTTTGTCAAGTAAGAAATCTTGGTTTACATAAGGATTCCCAGATCAAATGCAAGTTGACTATATTTTATTCAGACTCCAGAAATGTAGATTCTGGACTGGGTTTTGTTTTTTGGGGGTTTAATTTACAGAGAATTAAATTCCATGGCAGCATATACCAGATAGTAAGAGAGGCTGAAAGAAACAAAACCAGCATTTCCCTTTCTCTGTGAAGAAGAGGCCAATTATGGAAGTTGAGATCAATATAGCATTAAAAATCAGTTAGAATGAAATGCCAGACTATGACAGATTATCATATGAATTAGATCTTTGCTTGCAGGAACAGTTATGACAGCACCTGTTAGAAGCTTACTGTTGTTATTTCAGCACAGCAGATCTCCTCTTATCAATGAACAAAAACCTCAATAGTATTGATTTTTTAAAAAATTCTGGCAGATTTTCTACCTGGTAAAGACATCATGGAGCTGTGTAACAGATGAAGTGCCCAGTAAAATCTAGGAGTTTTCAGGTGGGGAGCTGTAGATGAAAGTGATCAAATTATTTTTAATAGAATTCTCTAGAATATGAGGCTTCTTAGAGTGATCCACAAAGCTGGTGATATTCATGAACCCAGAGCAGTTTTCTTGATAGCTGCAAGAAGGCTTTGAGTGGCAGCAGCTACGTACTGCCATGCAAAGTTTTGAGATAAGGATTAGATTAATCCAATGAAGTATGATACTATACAAATCCCTGACAGTAGCTGAAATCAAAAATTATTTCCTCACAAACAGACTAAGAAGAAATAAAAGGCAGGGGTTCTGGGGTTATTGTTTGTGCTGCTGGAATTGGGAACGTAGAAACTCAGGAATATACAGAATGCATGCTCTGTCCTCCATTGCTCCCAATGTATGCTAATTTTTTATTTCTAACCTCAGAACATCAAGGCTAGCAAACCTGGGGATAACTAATTGTCTAATCCTGTGTTTCAGTGTCATTTAGCCACAAACAAAGTTTGCTGCATGAAATCTCTTGTTATTTTTGATGAGCATTACTAAATCTACTCTGGCTGTATCAGAATAAAGGATGAGACCATCACAAGCAAAGTAAAAGCAGATCCCTTTTCCACTACCAGCCATCCCAAATACCTGCTGACTCTGCAGGCAGGCATCTCCCTGCCTTGCTGGGACACTGCTTGCTGTGGCTGAGACGCTGTTACTCACTCCTTCCATTTTGAAATGTTGCTTTCTGATGGCAGCTCCTCACCAGCCTGGGAGAACCCAGCCGTTCTTCCACATTCTTCCCATATGATGCTGTACAGAAGCCCCCGTGTGCACTTCCCTGTGAGGAGGAGAGTGTGTACAGAAAATAAGTATAAATCCCCTCGCGGTTTTTGCACCCAAATTTAGGGCAGGGCTTGCAGTCCTTACCTTGGAGCTGGCAGTGGAGCCTGCGCTGCGGAGCTGGGCTGCATGGCAATGCCAGGGCCTGGCTGCTGCTTTGTGCAAGTGCCCTAATTGAGAATGCCAGGTCTCATCCATCAGCAAAGCGTGCTGGAAGCACAGTAGCCTGCCTGGGCTCAGCACTGTCCTACCCCATTCCTGGCTCAGAATTGAACTGTTACCACAGCCAGACAGTTTAGGGGACTGCTTGTGGTGAGTACTGCATGTGGCAATACGTGGGAAGGGTTTTAAGCCCCTTGTCATAGTTCCAGTGAATGCATAGGATGTTGTTCTGTGTTCTCTCTCTTTCCTGAACTTTTAACCTCATCCTACCTCTACCCATGCTCAAAATGACAGCCACAGAAAAGGGGGGGTGGGGGAATGCTTTCCATTCCTTTCTCTGTTTAAATATGCAAATATACAAATATGCTTAAGCTGGCCTTAGGCTTTGGTACTGCTTTCACTCTCCCTGAGTGACTCTATCCTCCCAGTCAAAGTGGTGGTCCCCATGAGTAAAAGGGAGATTACTTCAAGGTAAGGTACTTTACTGCAGGACAGATGCCAAAAGAATGCAAGAAAGCACTTAGACACTTTTAATGGTTTTACTGATGCTCTCAACTTTGAGCTCACATATGGGGTATTATGAGCTAAGTCATCCAAATGTATGTATTCACATTTCAAAAGAAGAAAGCATCTTAGGGAGTATAACCCCTTAATGTTACTGGAGAAGGTTATTCACTTTCCAGTTCACTTCTTGCTGATTTGTGGATATTAAAAATGAAAAGTTAAAAATAGTTCTTAACTTTGCCAGCGAGATCAACATCAACGCGTATCTGTCAGTGCTACCCACTTAGCCTGTGGTCCCTCTACGTAATTTGACAGAGGGTCAGAGCCATTCTGACAGCTCCACAATGGGAGAAAGATGTGGTGACAGGCAGTGCTGAAGAGCCAAAGATGTCAACAGGATCTACAAATATCCAAAGGCCTTGAAAACCAGAACTCTGAGCTGCAGAAAGGCAGTAAGTTTGTCTAATGTAAGAAAGGCAATCTTGCATGAAATGGGTCCTTTGGACAGAATCAGAGGATACCTGGATATACTGGGGTGCCTAAACATTTATGAATCCTATTTATGGGCTGCCAGACTACCTGAAAAGCACTGAAGTCACTTTGCAGCCAACTATCAAACTTTAACCCATCATATTTTTGTAAGGATTTGTTAAGTGGAAGTCATTTTACACTTCTCTAACAAATCTCATTACAAAAGGTTTCTAAATTAATTTTTCTCCCTTTGGGGTTTTCTCCCAAATATCTGTAAGTATCTATGGACATATGTGGTGCATTTTAGCTGGAATAAAATTAGTTCATTTAGATCACTACTTTCTCTTTTTCCCAAAGTACCTTGTAGATCTGAAAGAAAATAACAAAAAGGACAATCATTCTTATTTTATAATTTGCAAGAGCATGGGCAACCCTGGTTTAGGCTTGGAATGTATTCAGTTAAATATATAATTAGGATTTTAGGTGATACAGACTTAGATTTTCTGCCTTCATACAGATGTGATTCATCACTTAAGTTACTGTGCACTGACTTTCCAAATGATATTCAACAATGATGGGGGTCATCCTGAATTTGCAGAGTTAAAAATGGGAGGTGATGGTAAGTTCATCATATGCCTTGTCACGCCTTCACATGCCTTGTCATGCCCATGGCTCTGTTAGCTGCCTGTGGTGCTGGCAGCTGAAAGAAAAGCAGCTAGAAAGGTTTGGCATGTTGAGGAAACTTGGAAGCAAAGGGTAACATAATTGCTCTCAGGTGTGCACTTAAAAATCTATGGTGTTTTATCTAGATACTATTATTACTCCATGGAGCCACTGTGAAATATGAGTAACTCTAGAGGGAACACTGAAAAAAGATGTTGCTGCTTCCTGGGCACTCAGAAGGTATCTTCAGTTAGCAGCTCCTTGTTGAAACTGAGACCTTGTCATGGTTAAAGAATTGGAGCAGAAGGTGTGTAAAATCCAGTGGGGACATGATTCCATCCTCACTGCTGCTTCTGATGGTGACAGACCTGAAGGAAGTGGAGTTAGGCACAACATTTCCAAGGGGGAAGGCCCTGCTTCCCTTTCACAAACCTCTTTCCTTGCCTCCTCTCTGCCACATTCTCCCACCGCTTCAATTTGGCAGCATTTTGGCTGAGACAGATCAGTTTCCCAGGCTGACAAGGAAGACAGCAAAAACATGGGCATTTCTCTCCTGGTTTTGGTGAGTTAAATCTCTCAGATAACAGACTCTGACACAAGGCAAGTGTGGGAGGAAGGTGAGAGAGGAAGATGGAAAGAGGCAGAGGGCCAGGCAGCAAAAGGAGCAGAGCAGAAGAGAACATTCAGGAAGTGATGCCAGCTTAGCACTTGAAACTACAGCAGGAATGTGTGCTGGAGGCAGGGAAGGTCCACCACATGATGCTCTGCCCAGCTTCAGTGGCCTGAAAAAAGGGCCTCTGAGGAAATTTGCCACTGTGTTGGGAACATATACTTTAATTATAAAATTTCTTTTTCCCCAGAAAAAAGATGAGTAATTTGGATCTTGGACAAAGAAAAAGGAAATTTTGGCTTATCCTGCAAACAGGATATGGGTGTTTATTTGAGTGTGGGATATTTCTGTTTTAAAGAACTGTATGATGTGTTGCTTCTTGCTATGCTATGGACTAAGGAAGCCATTCCTAAACTCTTTTTGAAGAGACCATATTCTCCTTTTCATCTCTGACTTAAAGATGTTCTCTGGAAGAGGCTTCAAGGGAAAACTTATGAACTGCATATAGAAAAATGTCAGTGTCCAGCTGACCCTACACAAGTGTGATGCAGATGTTTCAAATCACATTTGTTCTGCTAATGCATATTGGATAAGTGCAAAGTCACAGACTGAGGGATTGACATCCTTATTGCCTTGTCAACAAATCTTAAAAATACACGTTGGTATTTTTAGTTGCTACTAAAAATGCTTTACTTCTGTACTTATACCATCGGTATAATCTCACAGAAAACTTGCTGGGTTTGATTCTCCTACAGAGATATTCAGAGAGCAATAGACTTGTGCTAAACAATTCTCAGGTCCTGAGATTCAGTTGCTGACCATGTTGCAGTCAGAGGTATGTACCTATATTAGAGCTGGAGCTGGTCTTTTGTACTGATAATGGTGAAGTACTTCTTGCAGCAATCAAATAGACCAGGTCCTGGTGTCTCACTGCTGCAGTAAGCACCATCCCCCCTCTCAGCAGCAATATTAAACTTATTTGGCATTCTGCAGCAGCCACCAGCTGTAGTGCAGGTGTTGCCTCTGACAGGCCTGTTTGGAGTCCTGCTCCCGCTGTCCTAGTAGCTTTTCCTGGAAGCAGTTTGCACTGCAGTAGTATCCAAAGCAAGAGAACATCCTCAGCATTTCTCTGGATGCCTTTCAGATGGCATGGTGCTGGGAAACCTGAGTGACACTTCAGCGTTTCTGGAACATCTCAGCCCTGAAGGTGGGTGAGGGGCTGGTGCAGACGCAGCCGTGAGGAGTCATCTCTTGCTCTCTGCCACAGACATTAAACACAATTTAAAGCTTTGGGAAAGCATTAGGAGTGCCCTGTACCTTTTCCCATTCCCTTGATTTTGCCTTTCTGGTTTAGCCAAAGAAAACAACTTGGAGGCAGAAGGAAAGAGGAGTCTGAGCAGCTGTTACTGAGACCATGGTAGCTTGCTGATTCAGCAAAGAAAAGAAATAGATACATTTATTTAAATGCATAGTGGTTGAACACCATTTACAGGATTGTAGCATTGAGATGGAGCTTTGAGGTCAGAGGCAAGAGAAGCTTCTACAACAGCGCTGCTATGGGTATGGTGAGGGTATTGCCATGGGAAGTGGTCCTAAACTAGAATTTCCCAGTTGCTCAACAGCCTCACCCCAGTCAGCTGCTCCCTGTCAGCAGGGGCTGGCACTGCTGACAAAACTTTATCCACTCCAGCCATGGACCTGTAGAGCAGAAACTGTCTTATGGCTTTCAGGGGCGTAAACTTTGTGCATTAAGGTAAGCATAATTGCATAATTAAGTCTTGGTACACCTTAAGAAATCTATGCATTCTAGTGGGTAATTGACAAGGCACGAAATTTCAGCAGCAAGAAAGGGTTAAACTTCAGATCCTCACATCTATGGCTCCAGGCCTCAATCAGGAGTGAGTAGGGCTCCAGTGTTCAAGCACATGTCCAGCAGCCAAACTACCAGAAACTGGGAAGTCAGCATTTGCAAAATATATGCCTGATTTTTCTGGGACATGGGATTAACATGCTCCTCTGTAAGTTTTAAATTATTTGGAATGTCCAACTGCTTCTTTCTGTGAGAAATGTTTTCTGACAAGAACGTTGCTGACCCATTCATTGGCAGCTAGCAGCACTTTGAGTGGCTCCTGTTATGATACACAGAATAGCTAATAACACTCCTATATGCAGTGGTCTTTTATTGAGCACCAATTATTCCTGGGAAGAGTCAAATAATTCCTCTAAACAACGAACCTAATTCACTTTGAAATTAAATCAGAAACCCCAAATGAATGTACTGTCTAACCTGTATGAATGCTCTGCCTAGGATGGATGGCCACTTGATCTAATAATACTTCATTAACTGTATGGTAGCAAAACTAACTATAGCTGGATTACTTAAAATTTAAAGGGTCCAGTATTTCCCAGACACTTTTTTTCCCTCTGAGCATAGGTCCTCACTAATTAAGGAAGTCCAGCTTTATAGGTGGAGCAATACGAAAAAAGCACCAATAAAATTTTTAAAGCTCTCTAAAACATTTTAATACCTTATTTCATGTGGCATATACAGAGTTATGATGGTTCATAAGGTATAAAGTTTTTTATTAGCGGTCCACTGGGGAGACTGCATAACTCAATCACTCCTTTGCAACTCATTTAATGCACATCACCACAGCATTTGACTAGCATACTTAGCACAAATTGAAGTCAGTAAAATATTTGACTCAGCAGCCCATTACATGCTTACACAAAGAGAGAGTTAACTGGAAACTAATTTAGGGAATTAGTGGTTGGTTACAAAACACAGCATAAACAGACCAACTTTTCTCCAGATAAGGCTACATTATTCCCAAAAACTTGTAGGTATTGCAGTGTTTTTCCCAAAGAATGTGTGCTATAAAAATTGTAAAATCAAGTGCCTTGTGCTTTAACATCTTTTTATGAAACAAATGGTAAAACTGATACGGGAAGTATAGGATTCATTTTCTCCCTCTCCCTTCATCTCCTTCTCCCCTTCCCAATGTTTAGAGAGACTCACTTCAAATAAGATAAGCAGGACTTTAAGATTCTCCTTGCAACAGCCTACTTCTTTCCATGCTTGACAACATCTGACACACAGGTTTTAAGAGCTCAGTCAGCCTGTCCCCAAAGTGCACAGGGATGGTGACACCATACATAGTGCAGTCACTTTTTAGGTGACCATTGCTCTTGATTTCCCTACAGCAGTAGCTAGCAGAGCATCACAGATGGCACCTATATGTGTCCAAAAGAGAATAGAGACTGGTCATCCTCTATTATTTTATATGTCACCAGCATCAGGAGATTAATTGTGTTTTCAGCTGAGAATTTCCTTTGAATTACAAAAATCTTAGTTAAAACCCTCCTGTTTATCATGGAACAAACACAGATGGCCATAGTATACCGTTTTCTTGTCTTATGAAATGGCATACTGACCCTCTATAAAGAACTTGAAGCAGTGTGCAGCAGTAGAAAAGATGAGGGAAAAAAGCGCTCAGTGGGAGCAGATTAAAGACCCACATACACGAGTGTTTGAGAGGCAAGGATTTTAATTTAGATCTTCAGGCATTTAAGAGTAAAGACTCTTTGGTTCTTCTGTTAAGATGACAAGAATTATTTCAATTTGTTCCTGCTAATATTAGCCTGTATTGGTTGTATTTATAGAAGGTACACTTTTCAAGGTTACATGTGGCCAAGAAATGAAAATTTCCTTGGTTGACATTAAAACAAACAAATGATCTCCTGGAGTTGTTTTCATGGAAATGTGAGAAAAGCCTGCTGGTTACATCATTTACCTGAAATCTACTATACCAGCTTAAAAATTGCCATGCTGTGCAACTTGAAACAGGGATATGAGCAATAGACCAGAGAAATATAAGTGACCTTTTAGACCAAATGGGTCTAAAAAACCAGTTTTGCTTTGGCTTCAATGTTTAATTATACAAAACAATATTCCCAATAAGAGACTACACTTGGCAACAAGGAATAAAAATATTTTATTCCTCTACATCCTCTTGAAAAGCTATCTGCAACTGGCTGAGGTATTATTTGAAAATTGCAGAACTGCAAAAGATTCCAGTGCACTGAATATGTTCCATCCACACACAGCTCTGATATGTCAGCTGGGTCGATTGTGTACCTTCCCTGAGCTGCAAGGGAGGTGCAGATCTCCCCTGACATTACTTGATATTTACTAGTCTTGAAAAAAGATTGTGCATTAATTTAACACGTTGGCTGCCACAATCCAGACTAAGGAGGAAGAAACAACCTAACTAATACATAAAGCTGCATAACTAATACAGAAAGATATTGAATGAGGCAGGATAAACATGCAAAACAGACAAGGTAAATGAATGAGATTGATGAGAGTCAAAGGACACTGGGATATCTTAGAAATAGAAAAGTGATTTTTAAAGTGCAATAGCTGTGAACGTCCCACTGCTGAATTTATTTAAGAAATAAATAGCTATGGTAGATTTCTCTTCTCCATCCCTTAGTAGCTGCTCTACAAACAGCATGATATCCTACTGAATTTTATTTAAGAGTCAGGGAGTGCAGGTCTGCTATAGACTTTTTCTGGGGAACATCAAGGTTTTGTCAGTTTTACAATATTCCTTTTGTTTGTTTTTTTTTAATATGTGTATAAAACCAGATAGCTGGTGCCAAAACTGTTGAAACCACACAAAACGTCAGGCAAATGACTTCACCCAGAATTATGATAATCTGGGAAACTTCAAAACTCTCTTTAGAATTCTCCCCAACTATATCCTTAAACTTGTATGTGACCCATGCCTTATTAAATGACACCTTAATTTGAGAATTTCTAAGTGCCTTGAATACTTGATCGTTGAATCTAAATGTTCTTTTAAATTCTTTTAACTTCCTCCTTAAAAAACCATCAAAGTAAAAACCGTATTTCAAAGAGCTAGTCCTTTATCAGCAGTTAATAGCTCAGTTCTACTGTGCATACCCAGGCAAAATCCTCATTGAAGTCAGTGTCTAAGTTCTGAGACTTCATTTTCACTGGATGACTTTAAAGAAGTATGGAATATCTGTCCTAGAAAATACATGGCTCAAATTAAATTTCTACAGCAGTTAGATTCAAGGCAACAGCCCAGGGACAGGTGGGATATACAATGGGGTGGGTCCATCAAAGACATATGGTCTGGTTAGCTTAAGAAAACCAGGGTAGATATGGAAGAACACTGGTGGCAAAGAAGGAAGTCTGGGTGCCATCATGGTGATTTAAAAGCAGAGCAAAGATGGCCCTGGACTTGGAGTTCCAGAAAACTTCTCACTGTGCAGAAGCAGCTACACGTAGTACATGCTCTACTTTGAGCTGACACCGTATGTAAATTCCCACTGAAAGGGGACTGCAATTCCAGCAAGGAAAGTGTTTCCATTTGCTTAGCACAGATTGAGAAGGGACCTCATCCTATGGCCAGCTTTTGGCACTGAAGATTGGCAGGTTCTCATCTCTCTAAATAAGGGTACCAAGAGGTGCCTGGAAAGGGGCAAAAAAAATTTGCATGCCATCTTTTATATTGACNATATCATATATCATATATATCATATATCATATATCATATATCATATATCATATATCATATATCATATATCATATATCATATCCATTATCATGCCTTTATTTTTTTGAAACTTGTGCTTATTGTATAACTTTTCCTGAATCATTCCATTTGGAAACATTGTTTTCATAAAGACCATATCTTACTTTAAGTTTTTTAATGATCAAGGTAAAGGACTACTTGAGAATGCAGTAAATGCAGCAAGATGGATTAATCAGTATCCTAACTATAAATCACCTTGTGCTCTACAGTAGCAAACTCTGAAGAAACTTGCATGTTAGCAACAATATCAGCTATGAATTATTACAACAGATAATTCCAAAGCCACTTTATTAGTTTGTTATATGTTTGTTTTTTGGCTAATGCCTGTTTGATTGCTTGCCAAAGGTAACTGTGGACTGAAGTTCATGATGCACAATAAGGAGCTATCACACTTCTTTCCTGAGAAAACACACAAGTCCTACCCCACTTTTGCACTGTTTCCTGAGTCTGAGCACGTGTTTTCAGGCATGGAAATGGCTGTCTCCTTGCCTTATTAAGACATTGACATGAATATCCCTGGAGGATCAAGGAAAAGTTTAAACAATGAAATGAGGCTTGAGGCTGAACATTTTTGTCTCATTAATTTATCTGCTGATGGTGTGTGTGGTACAAGGGAGATTTAATGAATACTGCTAGTCAGAGACTGTATCTAAATCTAGGTATTCACATATAGAGAAATATTTGTATACTTTTACTATGAGTTTACTATTGAATCAGAGATTAGAAATTAACATTTTTTCATTAGTGGCAAAAGATACTGACCTCTATTTAAGAAAACATATGTATCTATTATCTTGCTTGAAAGTTCAAAGAGCTTTCAACCTTCTCTGTATAGGTCTCATGTCACTTTTGTGCCTGCTATGATGCTTCTGGATGCTCTGTTGTGTCCTCAACTCTCACTGCTCATATTGACAAAACCTCTTCTAGGAAAACTCTTCTTCAGGCTTAAAAATAACATATAACATAACATAATGTAATGTAACGTAACGTAACGTAACGTTACGTTACACATAACATAACATGACATAACATGATATAACAGAATAGAATAGAATAGAATTACTATATTCCCACAACCTCTCCAAGTTACTACAATTTAAAGTGTACAAACAATCCCATGTATCAGATTTTTCCCAGCTTCCTCTGATCTGAACTCTATGGTCTTCAATGTCTTTTCCAGCCCTAATGATTCTGTGATTTTGTGAATGCAATAAAAATCAGAGAATAAAGCAAAATCAACTGACTAATACAAGTCTCCTAAAAGAGGCCACTTATATTCTTCATGACACGTGGAGATGGTATTTTTGTGGTGGTGAGTTTTAGTGGAGCATTACTTCAGTGGACCTCAGAAACCATGAATGTACCACCTTGCCATTCCACCCCCAGAACCAGCCTCTAGTACTGCTCCCACTTCTGCTGGGGAACTGAGGATCTTTCTTCCTGGTGGCCTCCTGGTTCAAAGTTGCCCAGTCCCCTCTTAGTTGTAATGAGCTAAATACATAGACTTCCTTAAGCTTGTCCCTTCAAACTGTTTTCTCTGACCCTTGATTTACTTATCAACTTTTTCTCTGTATAAATGCTTGTTCTAAAATGGTCACCTTCCACTTACCTGAATTTTACATTAATTAGTAGTAATTGTGAGTGAGTGTTTCAAACTCAATGGTTTTGAGTTTTTCAATCTCTGGGTACTCAATTTGTGAGGATAAAAGGGGTCTGAAACTTATGGGAACATATGCTTCTCCTTTTGAAAGGTCCAAAACTCATTTACATAGAGCATCACCAAAATACTATTACCTCTGGTACTGACAACAGCAATCAAAAAGTCACATAAACAATGAAAGACTATGAAGAAGCCAGTTTTGGAGATACATGTATATATCTATATCTATATAGATAGATATAGATATAGATATAGATATAGATATAGGCAAAGAATAGTTCCTATTAAAAGATTACATAGCACATTCCATATTCACTGAGACCTTATTTTTTAAGCCTGCATCTGAATGACCCAAACACAGTAATCATGGATGCGTGTAATTTTTTTCCCCTCCTTCTGCTCGATCCTAAATTTAAATCATAATGCTGAACTTGTGACGTCACTCTCAATCATTTCCACATGGCTTCACTTGTAGGATCAAAAAGAAGGTGAAGCTCTCTTGTGTCAGCAGAAAGCTGATTTGGGGGATGGAAGATAATTCAGTGAAATTTCTAGTAATGACAAGAAGACTTCAAAGAGGCCTGCAGGTAAAGTACTATTCTTTTTAAGTAAATAGTTACTCTGCCTCAAATTTAACACATTGATAGAGGTTCAGTTTTAAAAAGGAGCTCTGCTCCTAAGAAGATCCTGGGTCTTAAGATGCTCCATTTTTTTTAGAAAATCTTTCATGAATTTAAAATCAACAGGTGTATTCCAGAAAATAAACCTCAGTGGAAACAGGGTAAGATAACAGCATGGTGGATTGCCCAGCTTCATATTTCCATTTTCTCTGGTACGTTAGTTTTCTAAAGGTGGCATTTTGGCTCTGATCAAATGGAAGGGCAAAGGTTACCGAATGTGAGGCTGTGGCTGCTGGAAAAGAGAACCAGTACAATGGTGGGGAAAGGCAGGCCACCAGCATTAAGCACAGAGAGATGTGGGAAACTGGCAAGAAGGAAGAGGATGTCATTTTCTGAGAAACCAGGAAATGAGGTCTGTGCTCAAGCATTTCTATTTATGGTATAAGAATTGTAAATATCACAGGAGATATTTGATACTGAGACAAGGAAATATGTGTCAGGCCTTTTAGTTTTAAGTCCTTGTCTTTGCATGGGCTGCTTTTGTTCAAGGAAGCAACAATGGAAAAGGAGGGATTTGGGAAAAAAAGGCTTCTGCTGCAGCATTTCCCAAACTACTTTTCCTGTGCCCCTCTCCCAAGTGAGTTCTACCATGACCCTTCTCTCCCCTTTCCTCCCCAGCTCATTCAGCATCCAGCATTCAGGATTACAGCCACTCATCTCAGTTTGCAGCCCTGCCAGTGTCTCTCATACCCCCTCCCTTCTTTCCCAGAGAGAGGGTGAGTCCTAGTTTGGGAACTGCTGTTTCCACTGGATTTCAGCTCCTGGCAACCTATCTGTAAAATACTTTGACCAAAAGGGAGCTGCTCCCCAGAGACTGTGATGCTAATTCTGCTGTGTAGTTCTGGTGTGATTTCAGAGTGATCTCCTGGCTGCACACCAGTGTTGTCCTGCTGGGCTTGTCCCTAAATGTGAAAAATGAGAAAACCTCTACAACGCATTTTTTAAGTAGCACCTCACAGTCTTTGAGGGTAGCTGCACAGCTTGGTTAGCAAAGTGTCTCTGTGCTCATTTCTATTCAACTTGGAGCCCAAAAATGTTCTCCCTCTTCTGACAATAGCCTTTATTAATTTAGATATTTTTCTATTAAACTTCATTAGTTCTATGCTTTAAAGGCAAAATCAAACATTGCCGGGCAGGAGGATGGGACACAACACTGTTTCCACTGCTCATTTTGAAGATGTGAAGAGAGAATGTGTGACTCTTCTATGCCAGGGTCTTTCCCAGAGCTAACTCTCATTCCCACTTTGTATTTATATTCACCAGAGCCACTGACTTGTTTACCTGAGTGAGTGGTTGCTCAACTCCTGGAAGCCATTTACTTGTCACTTACGAGATGGAGACAACAGCAGTGCTCAGCGCTATCTGTTTATCTACCCAACTATGGATTTTAAAGGCTCATTACAGTCATTTGACTTTGAAACCTCTCAGCCCCAGAATACCAAGTAAATAAAACCAATAGGCAGTTCGGTAGAATTTCTGATATTTTGTTTAAAGGTTTCCAAGACACTCAATCACCTTATCTCTAAAACAGTGTCTCCTTCTCCCTCTCTTTGTTTATTTTTTCAAAGATAAAACATTGCATCGGAAATCCAGGAAGCAATAGTGAGATGTTTTGGGGAGAGTATGGAAGTGAAGGGAAATTATTAGAAGTTGTGACCTCAGTGGCAACATTAGACATGAGGTGCTTGCCTGGCCCATGCTCATGAACCCTGAGGGGGACACACCAGCATGTCAGGCACCCTATTCTTCACACCACTGTACTTCTGACACCTATTTAGCTTCCTCATCACACACCAAAGTTAGGAGAAATTGCTAGATGTCATCATGGCTCTTGTGTTCTGGGGTACCCTGTTTGCTTCCTCTTTGTGACAGCAGGTGAATTTGGTTTATATAGGGAGATACATTCTTTTGCCTGAAACTCAAGTCGCTAGGGCTAAGCCTATCATGAACAAAATATGTTGCTGTTCCAACCCTATGCTCTGGAGAGGTTTTTCTGCCTGTCTTTCCTGCAGTAGCTTTGCTGTGAGTTGTCCCCACACTCATCCCATGCTGGCTGCTGCTGTGTGCCAGGGCAGCCATCTCTGCCTGCCAGAGGATGCCAAGCAGCTCCATAGGGACTGCACGTCCATCCCAGCTCCTGTCAGGCCAGCACTTGTGCTGTGTGAGATGTAGGCGATTGCTAAAGTTGTTTCTGAGAATGCTTATATAAAAAAAGACAGTGACAGAACTACATGGAAATACAATCTGATGTAAAACCACAGTGCTTTTTTACTTTTCAGAAAGGTTTTGTCATGTGTTTGGATTGGCCACCTGGCTGTCTTTGACTGTGACTGCTAATCCTTCAGTATCCTTGAAGGTGTCCTTGATACTCTAAATTAGCTGATATTTTTAGAATATTTCAATTTTTATTATCAGTTATGCAATGGACATATCACTGAATATTTTTTATGTCAGTGCGATTAAAATGCTTAATCCCTTCAGAGAAATTTGCAACGACAGAAACCATGGATAAAAATCAGCTCGAAGTTTAAGAAGAGCAAGAAGTCAAGTAACTTTAGGAGGCAACAATTTTTCCAAAAGATTTGTTCAGTCTCCTAAAACATTGGGACTTTTTTTTTGCAGAGGCAGACTCAAATAAGAGTACTATATGGATACAGAGGATGTCTTCTGCATTTAAAAAATTGGGGTGCCCCAGAAATGGGGCCCCAGGCCAACACAGAGTTTCTAAGCAGCTGAAGGGACTGTGACAGAAAGCAGTGGTGTATCCTGGCACAGAGCTGGTGACAGTTGAGAAACCAAATCTGTGTGTTTAGCAAGAATCAGAGTGGTCCAGATCTCACCCTATGGACAAGAGGTGAGGCTTAATTTGGGATGGGAGGCACTCTCTGCAGTGACTCTTGCTTTGCCAAAATGATCCAAATTCATCTCCAATGAAAGAATCTTCAGAAAATGTGGTACATTAAGGGCTTTTCCTGGGAGCTCTGCAGTGTCATTCTGCTTGTGGAAATAAAGAAGCTCAGAAAATACAATCTTTGCATAAGAAAAAGTAATGTGATCTAATTAACACATCATGTTCATAAAGGAGTACCTTCTGTCAATCAGTATATCAACTTTTTCTATATTTTTCAATATATTCCTGACTTCATAAAAATCAATATGTAGAAGAACTCAGGTGTGTTCATATCTTGATCTAACAACTATTAAGCTATACTAGTTAAACACTTCTGGTTTTGCTAGGTGAGGCTGAAATGTCATCCTGTTTCTCAAAGGCATCACTGATGCCACTTCTTTTTAATATGCACTGTATGTGCATAAACAATGTTTATCAAGAACACCTTCCAGGGAATTTCCATGATCTGAACAAATGTCTTTGAGATTACTAATATTAAAAATATGAAAAGGTGCTCTCTTCTTTTTACTTATTTTTTTACTCTCTGGAAAGAGAAACTGAAATTTCAGAATCACAAAAGGTTTTCAAGGATATGTGAGTAAGATTTCTCCTTGGAAAGGTACAGATAGCTATTCTCGAATCCAAGGGGCCCACAAAGAGTGTCTGGGTTTCTGGAATGAATTGCTGAGTTGTAGTACAGGTGCTAAGTGTGATTACGTCAAAGTGTAAGTGCCGGAAATGAGATCACCCAAAGGTACCACAGGCACTGCAATATTAAGAACTGGGTATTGCAACTGTGTTTATCTCCAGGTTTCAAATCCCCCCTGTTAAGCCCACTTATTAACTATTTTGTTAAAAGCTGTGAAGGAGACCAGGCTGTAGTAGAGGGATACAAAGAATTTGGAGTGAATTTTCAATTAAAATCCACAGCCTGTTCTGTTTCTGATAATCTCTAAATTCTTTTGAAGAAATGATCATTATAACTCTGTCTAATCTGTTTTCAAAACAGACTCTGAAATAGCCGTTGTGTCCGCACCTTCTGTTTTTATAACTTATGTGCTTTGATATTGTAATTGATGCAAGTGGGTGCAATTAAATCTTTATTTGGAAACTTGCACTAAAGCAAGTCATTCAGTTAAAAAAAAAGCCACCAATGTGCTTTGACTCTAGATTCTCACACATATTTGCACTTACAATCAAAGCTTTTGTTCTCTTAAACTAACAAGGGCTGCTTAGCATAAGAAAGAGTTAACTCAGGCTGCCTTACGTTGTGCTAATTTTGGGAATAACAGTTGAATGGAAAAAAAAATTGCAGGCAACTATGCTGTCCCAATAAAAATGAACAATTTTGATTTTAATAAGTAACTCACCGCAAGTGGAAAGGTTTAAAAAAAGCCTGATGATATACCAATGATTACTGTCACTCAGTGATAAAATACTTCTGTTTTTCCTAAGATCACAAGAGAGCAGATCAGATCTCTAGCTCAAAATTGCTTCTAAACTAGGCAGTGAATTCCACCATTTTCACTTGGGGGGATTTCACATCAGCACAAGACAGGCAGGGATTGAGATCTGCAATTAGTCGTTTGTTGGCATATCTTTATTTATTAGTTCTGTGACATAGTTATTGATCAGCCATCACACTGCTACTTATAATTCAGGCACTGATGTCTTAAAACTTGGCTGTGGATTGGTTTGTGTGAAAGAAATTTTTGTAGAAGGGTAAGCATGATTTATTTCAGTGAAATGATCTGTCTGCTTGGTCCCACTGCAGGGAGAGGCTGTAAAAGCACAGAGCTTAGTCAGGCTGTCAGCTGCTTCTGGAAAAACTACAGGTTAAAAGCCTTTCTATTTTGCTCAGGGACTCTCAACTAATAGGAAAAATCTTAAATGTAATAAAGCATGGTGTGTATATGTACCTGTATATATTTACATATATATAAAATATAGTTCCTTTTTCTTCTGAGAAAGTTCAGGTAGACCACTTTACCACCTATGAAGCAGTCATGAAAGCACACAGTGGGTGTAATCGGGTTTGAAAACCCCTACAAGTGGGTTTAAAAACCTCCATATTCATTTATCTGGAAAATACCATTTTGGCCTTCTTGAGAACCAAAGATGTCCCCAAAAGGGCACTCTTTGGTGCTTTTGTATTCTGAAGCAAAACCAAAAGCAAAAGCAAAAGCAAAGCAAAGGTTATTTATGGAGTTCCTGTGTCAGGCTATCTTCCTGGCAGGAAAGGTCAGCCTCCTCGTGTCTCAAACAGGCATGGCAGAGACTCTAACCTCAGCCAAAGTCTATCATTATGAAGAAATCAAGCTCAACTACACTGAAACTTTTTTATTGTTGATGAGACTGATTTAAATAGCATCTGGGCTAAAACCTAAAAATAATGCTTGTTATCTGAAGATTGACTCTCAAGATAATTCAGCATCTCAGGGACAGCTCTCATACCCTGTAGTAGGACAACTGCACATTAGCAGAGCACTTTCTGTCCCTAGTGCCTCCCAGAGTAGGTGGCCGTGGTAAAGTTTCTCCAGTTTGACTCATCTTGAGCTTGTGTGAGTTCTAAAATTTGATTTTAAGGTCAACCTGAGCCCATTTAAGATGAGATTGTCTCTGAAGGAAGATGAATTTTATTATTTCTCTCCCTTGGCTCAATGATTCTCTTCCTTTTCTTGTGTCAGCACTAGCATTTTCATAGCTTTGTGGTCTGATTAAACCTGAGTAAAATTTAGCCACTCAAAAAACCACAAAAGTGGTCAGCTAATGTTTACACAAAGGATTCAGCAAGAACAAGAGCTGTGTGAGCAGAGGGAGGGAAAAGGATGGATTGCTCCTTCCAGAGGTTTTTGCTGGATGTGAACCTGTCCTTGGAAGCTGCATCACCTGCAGTTGGAGTATAGCTCCTAACAACCTCTGTGGAGCCAAGTGTTGGACTGTACATCAAACAACAGCCCTTATTACAGTTCTTTTTCAAATTCCGATTTTTCAGTGACTCCTTGGTAGCATCTAGTTTGAAGAAAATGTTAGAAATGCCTTGGATTTATTAAAGTGCAGATTAAAAACAAATTTCGAAACTAGTTGCAAAATGGCATTTCTGTCCTTTTTTTAGAACTATGTGTACAGCCCTGGGTAGAGAATGAGCCAACTATAAAAAATATTCTGAATCCCTTAGGACAGTACAGAAGAAAGAACAGCTCTGCCTTTTACATTAGTCTAACCAACCAGGTTCTACCTTCCTACTCATTGATACCAGAATGAAGAGGAAAAATATTTATCCCTTCCTTCAACCGATTATGGAATTCAAATAAAAACAAAGTAAACCAGCCAGGCAAATAGTACAACTTCCTGCTCCAGTCCCTCTAAAATTCAATTTTACTGACACAAGCTTGGAAAAGGTTCAGTGTCCTAAATTACCACTGAGAGTAAATAATAATTACATTTGCCATGACAGGAGATTTTGGGTAAGTGTCAGCCTAAGGACAGCAGATGAGACTATCTGTTGGGAGTTTTCCTTTGCTGCTGTAGAAGGTTTTGCATGGACAGGGAGAGACAAAGGAGGCCTGAAGGGGTACTCAGGCCCATGGTGGCATCAGAAACACAACATGCTTTTCCAGCCAGAATTCCTTTCTGTCTCTTTCAGTCCTGACCCTTTCCTCTCCCCTGTGTCCCTTGCCCTTTAGTGCTCACAGTCTGAGAAGTGCCATGGGACTGTCTAAGGAGAGAGAGGGAATGTGGCTGCTGTGCTAAAGGGCGGTGGAGGAGAGTGGTGGGTACTGAGAGAGAAAAGGGGAAGCCATGAGGATGAAGAACAAGATCCTCCTGTGCCACAGTAGAATAGAAAGTACAGAGAGGAACAGACCAGCAAAAGGGTCAGGAATCTCTCTTCTGACCCATAGTCTTTCAGAAATGCCAGGTCCAGCAGGCTCTGCAGCCCAATGTTTTTTTTCAAATTCTGACTTTTGTATAAACCTCCTTGAGGTGGATCAAGGATGGATGTTCCCCTAGGACCTTTTCCCAGCCCCTCCAAACCTTTACTCTTTCTTTGAAGACCTTTTGACTCCCTGTCAGTCAGCTTGAATGCCCTCAGCCTCTTTTGCTTTCAGAAGTTTGACTAATACCTTCTTGTTCTACAAAGTACCATGCCTTTTTCCTTCCTCACCCAAATCCCTCTGCCACTGCTACAATACTGAACTTTGCCTATCCTTTGGAGAACACAATTACAACTAGACAATACAGGTGAACAACCTGCTGTGCATTGGGACCCTTAGATGGTACCACTCACTCTGCCTAAACTAGCTCTGCCTGGAAAGAAATGAGAGCTTTCTTTCCATTAGCACTGAACACCTTCAGCAACACCAATACAGGACCTACACCTGCTACTGGGATTTTTATACCTCTTGAATGATTGTTCTCACCTGCAAAGTAATCATAATGTCTTCCAGCAACTCACCACCCCACATTAACTCTTCTCTCTTGGCCTTTTTCAATATTACATTTCAGTTTTCACTCTGTCCTCACTTTTTCAGTTTTCTCTACAATGAATTTTTTTTTTTTTTACTGACATAGGATGTGAGGCATAGATGTTTTCTATGGAGGAGGTGAATTAGAGGTTTTGGCAGTAGAGTGAGGAAATTATGGGATTTTGGCACCTACAAGAAGAATGGCAAGTGGTAAGATAAGCATGGTAACTTTCCTTCTGTTTTCTTTTTCTTAGAGTAGCTACATTTGAATTGTTATTAATAAGTCATGTTTCTAAATATACTGGTTTATTATGGTTTTATTTTGCTTTTAATCTATAACATCCTTAATTTAGGCCCAGTAATAAGAATTTAGATATTGAATTATATACACATGTAAACATATATGTTTTACATACATATATATTTAATTCTACTAATCAACATTACTTATACATGCCTACACACAATTTTTTTAGGGATGGGTATTGACATTCAAATCACTCCCATGGACAGGAGGAGGTAATAGCTACACCTAAGACAACTCTAAGAAAACTTGACTCCAGCAAATGTATTCTCCATGCAATTAATTCTGCTTTATCATTCTTTTGGTGACATAAATCTCCATTATGACTTTAGTACGTGCTTACCTTAGGTGTTATGACTATGTCATGATTTATGATCAAGAGGGCCTTGAATGAGCCTGCCAGCTATTATGGCTGCATTACCCTACCTGTTTATTTGTATGTCCTTACATGAGATGCCAATGTCTTTGAGGTTAATTGTCTTAGCAGGTGTAACTCTAAAGTTAATTATATATGAGGCAAGCTAAGCATATTGGCCTCTTTTCTCAGTGGGAACAGAAGGAAGACTGAGAGGTCCCTGCTACTATACAAAAATTTCTGTACACAGAGGTATAGCTGGTCCTGCAATGCATCTGCTCTTCCTGCTCCCAAATATTCTCATCATTGTGTCTGAGATGAGATCACAAAAGGGTTAAATTAAATGTTTTCCTAAATTGTTATGGGATTTGCTGATACTTTGTTGTTATAAAAATAAAAGGGCTACAGGGGCTGTTGCTTCCTCAACTCTCTAGGAAAAAATGAATCTGTATGTTAAACTATGTGTATTCCCACACTTTGTCCAGAACAACATCATGAACATAGTTGGTTTTTTTAGGCAGGTGGTACCTTGATTATGTGCAATATTAGAAGTATGCTCAAAGGGGGAAGAGTTTATTAAACCTTCATAATAAAACTTTTCCTGATTTTGGTGAGTTTAACATGGAGTCATCAAAATCCTTCATTGTTTGTTATTGCAATTTTTTCAGGCTGAAAGTTTTGATTAGGAGTAAAGATGATAATTATGTAAAAGGGAGGGACTTAAAATGACCACTGGTCATCACTTTACTAATAATTAACATTAAAAGCTATGAGACATTCTGGCTTCTAAATTTTTGGCATTTTTTCAATTTTCTTTAAATATTGGATGGTTTACCTCAAATTTTTTTCAGTAATGAAATTGAACTCTGTCCAAAAATGTGAAGTCAGCACAAGTTCTGAGAGCATGTTGCTCTCTGAGTTCTCACACTTTTAAAGCCTTATAGACTCCATATATTCTCTCTCCTTGGTGTGTTCCCTACTGCTGGGAATGGGATCACCTACCTTGTGCAGACTGGTTGAATCTGCTGATTTTCCTGCCTATATTCGCCCTATTTCCCAGCTGTCTGGTGTGTTGAGCTCTTCCCAGACTCAGTGATCACTTGTTTACTGTGCTGGAGTTGAAACTCTTGGCCAGCTGGCAGCTGAGAAGGGAAGAACCAGAGCTTCTTGGTGCATTAAATCGTCATATTAGGCCCTAGCTTGGAAAAACTTTTGCTGGCTTTGTTTTCTTTTTCCCTAACAATGACATGACAAATATACTGGGTTTTCATTTGTTGGGTTTTTTTGGTCTTCTTTATTTGATTCTGGGATACTAAACAAAAAAAGTTTAGCTATGACAAATCTAATCAGCTCTTCTGCTAGGGTAAGACACGTGCCTTTTTATTGCAGTGACCTTGTTTGGTAGTGAATTACTCTGCAACCACTAATGAGGGAGTTACCTGAGAAGAAATGGTAACCAAAAAGAATCAGAGGGGGTGTAAGTGAAGAAACACAAATTTGAGACTGACAATTATTTCAGCCATTAATCTTCTTCTGGAGGCAAGTGATAGTGATGACAACAATCTGACAAATTGTAAAGCCCTGTGATGAATTGAGTCAATTATGATCTTTTGTCTGTCTCACCTGCACTCTATCCTCTGTTCTGGTTACCCCTCAGGGGAACTATTTTTAGTATTGCAGTCCTAAGACAAATTGTAGCTGGGTATAACTTCCATACCATCTGATTCCATTGCAGGGAAGATGGAGAAGGGCAGAAGAGCTTCCTTAAAAAATTGAAGAAGTCTAAACTCTTCTATTCCACAAGGGCTGTGCACAGGCAGGTAATCCTGATTCTGGAACTGTGCCCTTAATGCATTTCTAAAGCAGTCCTTTTGTAGCTAGCACACGTATGGTTTCATACTTAGAGAGTGCATGTAAAGGCCCATGCACATTTCCCCAGAAAATATGGAAATTGTTCTAGGATACCTGGATTAACATCCATGCTTCTAGGATACAGAATTCTGCATTTTCGTGTGTGCTGTATGTAACTCACCAAGTTTCTCAATATTTTTTTACATTAACCCTATTGTGTTTTTACACAGGATAATCATAGTTGGAATATTTTTTTCAGGTGAATGGGTTTGAGCAGGGGCAATGAGAAGAAAACTACCAGCGAGTATATGGTTGCATATCCTAGAAGATATTTATTTCTTCTTCCTCTGGCCAGGTTTTTGACTTTTAGCTACGCCACAAGGTCTCCAAGTTTGGTAGATGAGTTCTGAGAGCCCACAAAAGCAATTTAGACAACTGTAGTGAAGTGCCTGACTCCTCAGTCTTGCACAGCACTGGGCTTTCAGCATGGAGGAAACGCTTCTAAAAGACCATGTATTTCTGGAATTTATGTGACTCCAGGTTAAGAAACAATCGAGCAGAGTTTTGCACAGAATGCAGTTTGGGATTTAACTCACAAATTTTACATGAGCCTACGTCTGACTTTGGAATGCCCACATATGGAGAACAAGAAAATGAACTGCTGGCTTCACTAGCAGCTGCTGTGTACTCAATACTTTTGATCAGACCTTTTCTACTAAGATTCCTTATGGATTTATGATCCAACCTCTAAAAATCTTGGCTGAAGTTCTTAAAAGGAATTAATCTCTCTTATAATAGCCACCATGAGGCCCCAAAACTGCCAATGGTCAAATTCTTTAAGAAAGAATGAGCAGCTGTGCCACACTAAGTCATGGGTATACTAGGCTTGTCACCCTCCAGTAGTGGAAAATAGTGGATGCTTGGGGTAAAGTGTGAGAATAGGACAAGCACAGAATATTGGTCCAGGATACACTCCAGGCGATTCAGGAATTCACTGCACCAGAAGCCATATATTTGTATTTAATTGCTGTGAGTCATTTTTTTTCTCCATGAATTTGTCCAAACACTTGAATACATGTCATTTGCATCCTCACTTCATCCTGCAGCAAGTAGCTCCAAGGCTTCACTGTGTTCCACATAAAGAAGCATATCTTCCTGTGCTTCTTGGAACCTGCTATTTGCTGGGATCTTTAGAAGGAAACATTGATTTTTAATTATTTAGCTTTTCTTTGCAATTCAAGATTTCAAGGGATTTTTTATTATATTTCATTATCAACAAGATATCATTGAAACTCAACAGAAGCATGAGTACATTTCAAGCTAGAATTTAACAGTAAACTTGTCAGTGGATTTATAGTCATGTTCTAGAACCTCTTCTGTTCCTATATAAACTCTTCAAAAATAATTGAATCCGGGGTAGACATAAAATGATTCAAGGAAATAAAAAGTCATCTTCCATTCATATTGGCAGGAGAGATAGACTGAGGTTGCTGTAGGAATAATGAAAAATCTCCTTTAATTACTTTTGAGAGCTGTAAATGCCAGAGTTGAGAATTGCATGAGGTTCTTGAGCAGAGGTGCATGTGGGTGATTATGTGCATATGTTCACACTGACACACAAAACTGCCAAGGCCGTCTGTGCAGGAGGAAAAGTGGTGAGTTAAAGTCTAGGCAACACAGAGTGAATGAACCTCAATGCCCTGGCTTAAAGATGCTGTTGGCTACCATGGAAACCAATTGGAACTACCGTGTGAGGGACGTGTTATCTGTGGGAACAAAACAGGAGTGACTATTTCTCAATATCACAATTACCCACAATTAATCTTGCATATTAGGATTGTCTTGAGTTATTTGCATAAAGCATTATTCACTTTGCTCCAAGTCTTATGTGAGTGGGGGCAGCCTGACCTTAGCAAGAGTTCAAGGGTTTGACAGTCAACTTGAGAACCTGTTTTATGATGCATAATTTTAACAGCATTTCGGGTATATCTCTTTCAGTGCGGCTTTCATTTCAGCCTTTAAAACCTAAACTCTTTGCAGATGGCAGTGTGCATAGAGGAAAAGTGGTGGAAAAGTCTGTTAAAAGCTGTCACAGCAAACTAAATCTGGCTGTAGTCACACAAGTAGCAGTTAAATTATCCTGCAACATCAGCAGTAGCTTTAAAGTGAAAACATGATCATGCGTGATGTTTAAGGGCTATTGCTAACATTGGTTATAGAGACAAAAATTTGTATTTCAAGTCATTTGGAGAGAAATGGGGGGGGGTGTGTCTCTGTATACAAAATACTAAATTAGGATACCTTTTAAACATGTCTATTTTACAGTACTGTGACTTGACAGGCATCAGCAGAGGCAACCCTGACTTACAGAGGCATAAAAATCCAACAGATCTGGGCCTGTGCATCACACAAATGCCCAGTAACTTGCTTATGTATATTTATACTCGAATATAATACACAACTTTGAGTAAACATATACACATCACAACATAAAATAATTGTATGCACATAACTGTCATTCATGAGGTTAGAGATTGAACCGTGCTGAATTTGTCTCTCATCTGACCAATAAAAAATTGGAGCATCTGTGAGGTGAGCTGCATTTTAGAAAATGAGTCAGTACACAGAATGATGCAGCACAATTTGAGGGGCTCTTTGATATTTCACGTCTTTGATCACTATAGGTTTTTAATGCAGTTACTGTACGATACTGGTAAGAAGTACAGCTACAGAAAATACAAATGAGTTCAATAAAGTCTCCGAGGCTTTTTGAGTATGTAAGGTTATCCAGCCTGTTTACAGACCACAGTCTGCTAGAATGAAACAAAATCAAACCAAATCCCTGCCCTGAAGATATAATTGGCAACATTAAGAATCTTACAATACCCCAGGGACAGTAGTTGCATCTCTACTTCACCACATATTACTGTTGAAAATATTATTCAGCTGTTTATTTATCTTGAATTAGTAGATTAGGGAGTAGTGTTTTAGTGGATACCAAACATCTGTGATAGCAGTTTCAGAGTAATAGGCTGAAGCAGACTTCATCACTTTGGTGAAGAATTTAGGCAAATACAGTTGTGACTGCAGTTTCTTCTTTTTCCTTTCTTTTCCAGGTCAGCTTTGCAAACAGCTATCTGGGCTCAGACCCCAGCTCTTGAATCTCACATTTTATTAAGTATTCACGTTGCCACTAGTCTTTCAGAAACAGCCTTGTGTAAGGTATTAAAGAACGAGTAAGCCAAATCAACATTTCAAGACTCTCATATGGCTTTCATATAGCTGGGCAGAGTGTGTCTTTTCACAATTGCAAACCTTTCTTCAAGTTGGATGTTAACACTTTCAGAGTAACTTTAAGTGCCAAAACAACGTCCTTCCCTTTCAGTTCAAAGAAAACACAACATCTGTCATAATGTGAAATGTAGATTTAATGCAAGTGTCAAGTCAGGCACTTGGTAATGAGGTAAAAACCCTTGAGATTTTAAGTCTCTCTTCCACGCTATCCTATTACAGGGAAGGGAAAGGAAATAACTGTTTCTTTGGCACTTAGCAGCTTTTCTGTGTCCCTTATCTATCCTTCCCGGACATCTTCCGTAAATTAGTGGATTTTTCCTGGCAGCGTCCCTGAGAGGGAGGAAGGTGTGATAATGTTTGCTTTGTGGCAGAGGGAAACTGAGGCACAGACTAGACACAGTCCAGACTTGCCGCGGCACTGCCCGGAGCCCCCAGCCCCGACTGGGGCGGTGACGGGTCCCCAAGGGCAGGGAGCGCTCCCCAAACTGCGGCCGCATCCCGCAGGACACTGCGGGGCGGCGCGGCGGTGGCGGAAGCGGGCGGGAATGGGGGGGAAGCAACAGGCTGGTGGAGCTTCCCGGCCGGGGGCGGCAGCCGGGGGCGAGGGGCACGGAGCGGGGCAGGGAGCGGGGCATGGAGCGGGGCAGGGAGCGGCGCCGGGA
>VZTT01064230.1:8185-20873 GCA_013400855.1 Buphagus erythrorhynchus | reverse complement strand
AGCTGCGGGCCGGCTCCCGGGGAGCCCCGGTCGCGGCCTGCTCGGCGAGGGGCCCTTCCGGGCCCGGGTGGCCTTCCCTGGCTGCCTGCGGGTTTATTTTTTTATGGTTTACAGGTCATTTTATTTCTTGCCATGTTCTGGTTATTTACTTCAATATCATATTCTTTACGTTTACAGTGGGGCTTACACTTTTCAAGGGCCACTCTTGAAAACATTTTGATCCCCCTCTAGCACCTCCATTAAAGGGGATTTGGTGAGCGGATTTAAGCAGTGCTGGGTCTCACAGAGCCGAGGTTTTAGGTTGCTCTTACCGAGCAGGGAGTTTGAAGCGCTGCAACTACACCGTGTAGCTTGAGACACCTTTTGCAATAGAGTGGTCCGCTGCATACGTGCTGCAAAATGCTGTGCAATTACCTTGCAAATTATTAAAAGACAAAGGAAGCAAACCGCTAAAAAATTAAAATGGAGGATTTTCAAAATAATTTCATTCTCTGTAGTATGACATGTTTTGCAAAGGAATTTAAGCCTATTAATATAAGTACAGTAAATAAGATTATTGTACATTTGAATGTCACTCCTACCTACATCATAGACATTTCCTGTAATTAGGAGGCTAAAACTACACACTGAACAAAAAGGCAATAGCAGTCATGCTTCATTAAAACTTGCCAAACGCCGACATTTTTATTGGTCAGTGTTGTAATAACACCTTTAGAAAGTGTTATCTTTATTGGTGCAAGTTTTATTCAGAACACAAGAACAGTAGTTCTTTTGTCTCTGTTTCTGATTTCTAAGGGAGCTTAACCTCTCTGTCTTATCATATTACATCTCTGTTAACCTCGACTTGTTCCAGCCCAGCCGAGATTTACATATGTATCCTTTGCCTGTGCTTGTCCTTCAGAGGTCAGGAAGACTTCTGATATGCTTAAAGACACAAAGCAGTAGGAGGGCTGACTCTACTGTCTTTTAATGTAGAAACTTGGTCTTTAACTTTTCACCAGTGCAGAAGCAGCAGAATTAGGCCAGGCTTATGAGACCTGCATCTGCTAAGTGACCTTGCTCCTGTTGCATGATGCTAGAAAAGTTGCCTTTGCTTTTTTTTGTGAAGAAAAATTTCAAATAGAGAAATACTATTATTTTCTTCTGAAGACCAAAAATTTTGAAATCAAACATTTAACTCTTTTCACATAGAATGCAGTTTCTGGTTCAGGTCTCTAGACCTGAATGGTTATTTGTGGATAATATGAGGATATAAAAATACAGATCAATTTAGGAACAAAATAAAAAGAATATTGTAGTTTAAAATAATATGATTCATGGATTTAAAGTACTATTAAACAGGAGTACAAAGCTTAAATACTGGAAATATCTTTCAGTTACGTAGTTATTTCTAAAAGGAGAAACATAAATACTTCTATGTCCTATTGCATGAATTGCCCAATTTCATATATCAATTTATTTTTTTTACTCAAAGAAGTACATTGAGTAATGTATTAGAGCTTCAGTCAGGAATCAGGATCCTTTTTCATTCTGATACAGTATTTAAGAGTTTGTTAGTGATTTTTGTTCCTCTTTATGCGATTTCTTCTCATCAGAACAAATCTGAAAAATAATGCTGACTAGATAATTTCTGCTTCATTGATTATATACTTCTTACAATATATGTATATTCATTGACTAATTGATTAATACTTTTTTTCACTTCCTGTGCTGATATGCATTCAAATTATTTTCAACACTCTCTTTGTCAGAATACTCCATTGAAATACAACACAGCAAGTGATACCCCTGAAGTTAGTTTCAGACTTCCTCTGTGTACAGCACTGCTCCAGACTAGAACTGCCTCTTCAAAAGTGACTGCTCCTTAATACTTGCTAAGAAGGAAATCACTAGCAAGTAAGAGCACAACATAGCAGGTAAGAAAAACATCAGAACTGCATTTGTACGGAATTACTCACATTCATTTGAATTTTCACGTGAGTGAAGGTTTGTTCAGGCTCCCAGATTTCCAGTGCATGTCTATCATTCCACTAGTGCTGGGCTTAAGCCTTCTGAGGAAGGAGAACTTTATGTGGATTAGTGCAGCCAGATGGGGAAGGCAAGTGATGGCATGTATTGAAGTGACAAGTAATGAAGCTTGACTGTCGTAGCTGCTTTGAAGAAAACCACACTAAGCATTGTGTGAAACTTGCAAAAACAACTCCTGTTCCTAGGTGTTGTGCAAAGTACATAAAAGTACATATTTTTCATTTAGTTAGAAAATTACCCAAATGCTAACACTAGCTGGCACAACTTCATGTATGACCTTGGCCTAATCCCATAATCACTGCGTGTCTCTGTTTCCCCCTTTACAAAATTAAGAAATAGTAATGCTGGAGTCAGAAATGTCTTAGCACTTATGGAACTGTGAGTTGCTGAGGCATGTTGCTATATTCAGTCTTAAATAATGCCATATATTTATGACTACACTTGAGGAAACCACACATGTAAGTGACTGACAATGCCTTTGGAAATTAGGCCATATAGGGTCAACATAGATTGATCTTTGTGGAGTGTCATATTGAGCAATTACCATCTTTTTTGCTGAGTATTTACCTGAAAATCAAAACCTGGCTTTAAAAGAGAAAATGTCAGCACAGTTACTAGAATAATGTCAGGGACACATGAACAACAGCAAAATACGCCACGAGGGTAGCAAGGATCAGGGATTGGGTTGCAGACACAGAGAGATTCTGAGACATGCTGTAAAGGACACCCCATTTGAGACAGCTTCTCAACAAGAAGACGTTGCAGGTGTTCTCAAAAGGATTTAATTCTCTTTGAAAAGAAGTCACTTTTGTCTAGGATTCCGCAAAATCTTCTCACAATGGGAAAGAAGAAACCTATGTGTTTTTTCACTTATAGCTCCAAGAAGAATAACATTTATTACTGCTTTAATATTATATTCAGGCTGGTGTTTTCTGTATGGTTTTAGCTGATAGCAGAAGGAATGTCATGGTCACTCTTAACATCACTGTGTGATAGTAAGGTTTGAAAGCTTCAGACTGGAACGATTGGGCTTTTGTTATAGAAAACACAAAACTGACTAATAATCAAGCTGAAATACACCTACAATTCAAACAATACAAGAAGACTCAGATTCCTTCAGATTTTTTTAATTGATACAGCAACTAGAAGCCTGAAGAATAACTGATGTTTTTGTTAGCTGTCTGCCTACTTTGGTGTACATGCCAAGTTGATGTTTCCAAAAATATTACTCCTCTGTAGTAAATAGATCAGAGGGTGATATAAGCAGACCCTCAACACCTCCATAAATTTATGGGAGTAGTTTGTGCTGGACAGCAGGGCTGTGCCCAGTGAAATAAAACTGTTAGGTTCTTTATGGATTATTTATTCTTTTGCTTTAACACTCTTTTCTCTGCCACCCACCCAGTAACATAGCTGAAAACACTGAAAGTACCTACTTCTCCAAATCCAAAAGATTAATAATTCCATACATTTAATTTTTTGGATGAATATTATACTTCTAAAGAAAAAGTTACTAAATGTTTACTACATATTTAAAAGCAATGAGGTCGTATTACAGAAGCTTTCTTGCTATATCAAGTAAGATTTCGTTTTATAGAATGTGGCTATTTAACCATATTGTTAAGATTTTCGTATAGAAAACATATTTTTTTCATAAATAAAGTGCAGTTGGGAAAAGCTTTTTGGATTTAAATCCTGCTACGTTACCACAGTCTCTTCTTAGCCACTCCACTGTTGCACAAGCCTGGGGAGCACAAACATAGAGTCAGCGTCTTGCCTTTCCAAAAGTACGTGGCAGCCTTTGGAGCCCCGGCAATCAGCAAACAATCCCGGGCTGCTGCACAGCGAGGTGTGTTTACGATGCGGCTCTGACGCAACCCTGCAGCAGGAGCTGGGTGAGAGGTTTCCTCTCTGGGAGGCCAACTCTTGCAATTACACGTCCATGTGCTGAGCACACGAGCGGCGCTGACGTGATAAATATGCGAGTGACACGCTGGTGTTTACTGAGGTACGGGCTGAGTCATTGCTCAGCTGGGAGGACTCCTCCTCAGCACAGGCTCAGCTTCCTGGAAGCTCCTTCCTCAGCCAGCTACCCTCAGAGCTGACTACAGAAGAGTGAGTTTTTCAGAAATCTGCAAATACTCTGGCATTATCTTTTCTTCTTTCTGAAATTACTGCTCACAATTATATGCATTGCAGTGTTTTTTTCCGAAGTAAACTCACTTATGTGGGGGTTTTTTATTTGTGGAAAGCTTTTTATTTCAAATTTACTTTTTTGTTGTTCCAGGCTGAAGAGTGAGAAGTAAGTAAACTTTGTATCAGTGAAGTACTTTCTACCTCAGTTTAGCTTCAGTTATATCACTGCTTTGGACAGAAAATAGAAATTAAGCTGCTCTTACTCATGTTCCTTCTACCTCCAATTGCCAAGGAGAAAGTGAGACAGAACATAGACAAGAGTTCTCTATTTCAGGCTGCTAGCTCTACCCTGTCCACTGGTACCATAGGCAACAGCAGTAAATCTTGATCCAAGACAAGTGCAAGGAAAGATCACTGACTCAGATCACAGGACTTCTTACTGTTTTAATGGCACAGACTATGTTATGACTTTCTGAATCAGAAGGTTAATTGAGATTTGGTATTTGTTCCTCATAGTTTTGCTCTGCTGTTATAGGAGTAAAACACATGTAATCCTATCAAGAATTTGATGTGTCTCCCAAAACTCCAATGAAGTATTATGAAGTAATTTGAATTATCTTTGTTGATGAGAAGACTTATAATAAGAGGAAAGTGTATTTATCGCAAAATTATTCTTCTATATTCTGCGATTAAAAAAATCCATCTTAGAGTTCTATTGAAAAGATTGTAAATTTTACATAAATAAAAGCATACTAATGCCTGTCACTATTCTTGTCATGAAATTATGCCCTATTCACCATCGTTGAATATCTTGACATGCAAAAAAGAAACAGTCTCAAGTTTCTAACATCTGAATTTCTAGATTAGTTGCTAACTGAAAAGAGCTAAATTGTTCACTCAAACCAGGAAAAATAATCAGAATAGTATGGTAGGGCATGGCAAAATTCAATAATAGCACTCTCCTAGGGAACATGAGTCAGAAAAGAATAAAATGTTATCATTTACTACTGTAAATAGGAAAACTTTCTTGCCCCAGTGATGACATTTAGGAAAAATGGGAAAGTGGTATACATTTACCAATGGTTTGTTTGATCAGAAAGTTAACACTCTGCGATCTCAGTTGAGCTTGGACTGTTGGGTTTATATGAAAGGTGCCATTCAAACAAGTTAAATCTATACTCTGTTTAGAATTGTTCTAGAGATGTGAAACCAGGTTTCTGCAGATCCTCAAGTCTATACTTCTACAAGGAAAGAATGCACATTCCTTGAAGAATATATTATAGGCAATAAACTATGCACCAAGTTTTCTCCTCATTAATTTTTATTAATAAATGAAGATCACATTGTGCATATATTGGGATTTGCCCTCTACTGTAACCTTTGAACTTACTCCCAGGCTACAAACTGTATTCAATAGAACTGGCTGAAAATGGGGAACTGATTCTGCAAAGACAGAAGAAGGACTTTTCATATCAAAAGGATTGATTTTCATCTTCTACCCATTGCTAGTGAATGCAGAAAATGATGCTATCGGGATTTCTCCTATTTTCTTAGCTTTTGTTTGCCTTTTATATATTTTTTAAATTTTTTAACTTCCTTAAGAGAAATAGTTTTTTAAAGACCAGAAATAACCCCTAAAGATCAAAGCCCCAAAATTCATTCTGTTATCTTGAATGTAAGGAAAAGGATGAGAAACACAACAAGGACATTAAAAACAAATTGAAACATTCCTGTGTAGGAAAGACCTTAGAAGAAGCAGGTTGTGAATGAGAAATTCATATGTCTCAAATGTCCTTACACTAGGCTGTGCTGGATTAAACAGCACTTCTGGTGGGAGAAAGGATCTTCAAACACTATCTTTGCTCACTACATTTCAAACTGTGACCCAGGCCAATTAAGGAGATCTTTTTGATCTGATAGTAGATAGCTTTGTGGTGCAGCTGCATTTTTGTAGGAGAATAAGTGGTCATGGAAGAAAATTGGTATAATTATCAGATCATTTGCCTAAGAGTTTTCATTAACTAACATAAACATAAGGAATACTACAGGTTGCTTCTTTTTTAAGGCATGGTTATTGACATACTTTCTAAAAGTTTCATCAGCTGTGTTTTAATTCCTTAGGACTTCAGAGACCCACCTGATGAGTAAGCGAATAGAAGAGGATAAATGATTCATATCCATTTTTCTTGTTGTACCCTACATTTTACTCATTTTGGACCCATTGACTTATGCTGGTAAAATTGAATATCCATGAACAGGTTACAGATTACTGTCACTAGTGCACAGAATTTTATATTTCAGTTCCTGTGCCCCTGGTACTAATACCTACAAAAATGAAGTCAGCTGTAAAGTAGTCCTAGTCCAATTCCAGCTCAAATTGCTGCAGCTAGCAGATTAATATCAGTATTCTGATTGCATTGACTCTTAGTTATATACAGTAAGACATAAGCATTGTTTTCTTATCCAAGCATATTGCATGTGCTTTTCCTATTGGTTCTGTGTTATAAGGTTATATTTTTGTACTGCAAAACATTAACTCTTTGGGGCTTTTCTGTCTGTAAAATTTCTGTGTAAACATTGGTCTCAGTGGACAGAGGTAACTTATTAAAGTGATTAAGTATTGTATGTCAGTCTGCATCAAAGAAAGAATGTGCTCTACCCATTTTTTCATACAGTGCCAGCCTTTAGACCAGCAGGCCAAATTATCTTTGTAAAGAAATGCCACTCTACAGATGTCAGTAAGGCCTCACCAGTTTGGGCCAGCATGCAATTGGGCTCAAATACTAGCCCGGATTATAGGAGTTTAGCTAAAGAAATTTAAAGTTTTGTACAAGATACTTAGCTGGCTTGACATTTTAAGGTGAGAACCAGACCCAGATTTAGTGGCAGTTCTATTCTGTTCATTGAGGAAGCAGCAAGCTGCAGATCAAAAGAGTACAAAGAACTGACAGACTTTCTGCTTGTGTTTCAGTGAGAAGCACCATTGAGATTGCATCTTGCAAGCTAATTTATAGGGAGCATTGGACAGTTATTTTGATAGAGAAATGTTATCTGCTTACAACATGTTCTCAAAGTAAGTGGTGTTCTGCACTGACAACATCTGCAGGTATTTTGGGGAAGCAACATTTGTCTATGTCACTTTTGCAGTAACATTTCACATACAACAATTAGTCTATGTTCCACTCCCTACTCTGACCCTGATGAGAGAAGGAATAGCTTGGGGCTGCTGAATCTTATGCTAATGATTCCCAAGTATTTCACAGTGGAGGACCAGTGTCATTGACAGACATTTAAAATATTGAAAGGCCCCAGTGAAAACTCAGGACTCACTGTACATATGAGATAAAAGACATCTCCACCTTAGAATTAACAGTATACAGAAAATTGAGACAAAGGCTACAAAGCAGATCAGAGTAACATAATCAGTAGTTTAACTCCAAAGTCTACATATTAGTGGTCTCCCAGCTCTATTGAGCTAACTCTTTTGGTTGTGCAAAGAAAGCCAAGAGGAAAACAGAAGCTGCTCTGCATTTGCACTTCTATATGGATCATGGCTCCAAGCTAAGCCTGCACTTCCTGGCCATGGAGTGACCCACGGATGAGGAACAGGGACTTAGAGGAAGGAATTCTGTCTCAGCACTGGAAAGAAAGGGAGCATAGGTGGAAGGAAGCTGGCTTTCCCAATGTCACACCAACTCAGGGCTTCTTTCCTTATTGGGAAACTTAGACAACAAACCAAAGCCAGAATCCAGCCCCATCCCATAGGCAGGGCTGGTAAGATTGCCCAGTGTTTAGCAGTATTTGTAATTCAGTAGGAAAGCAGTAAGCAATGTTTTGAGAAAAATAATTCATTACTGGCCACAGAAGTTATATGCAAATATACTTGCTAGTTATCTCAAGCAGGTAACCTTAGGAAGCAGGCTTAAGACTGACATTTGGAGGTAAATTGTGCCCTCCATAACAATATCATACCCCACCAACATATGAAATTCAATCAGTAGATGCTTGTGCATGTAAATGTGGGCAGAAATTAACCCAAAAGCACATTTGAGAGACTTCCTCCCATGGTATTAGCCAAGAAAGATAAGACTTTTGTGTTCAGTGGCTGGTGCCTCGTATACTTTAACAGAACTATGCTATAGCAATAGAATATCCTGTTTTAAACAATAAAGATAGCAAAGATAATGAAGACTTCAAGATTGTAGCCCTATCTGCTATTCTTCTTGATAAACAGTTGTGGTAGATACTGATACCCTGGTGTCTCCTAAAACGTTTAGAAACAGCTGTAAAATGATACAGTTTTGTGTCTCCTACAAGCTAAATATCTGACTCCTTACTGCCCTCCAGTATTAACCTGTACCTAACTGCACCTAAGGTGATATTGTGCTCTGACACAGCAGTTTTAGACACTCCACATGGCTGCTTTAGTTGTGCAGAATTTGAAAGGTAGAGAGAGTTTGTGTCATTATCAACTGTATTCTGTAAATCATAGTTGACCAGGGACATAGTAGGGACAATCCAAAATAAGAAGATTTCACAACAGCACCACCATTACCACACATCTGCATTCATTATTTTTAATGAAAAGGTAGCTCATTTAAATTGTACCATGAGGTACATTACATATTTAGCTTATAAAAAGAGAAAATGGCACCCTTGGTCAGTATGTCATTAATATGGTGGTGCTGACTCTGCATTAAATCCAGGCTTGTTTCCCTCCTCACTGTGCTTCTGTAGCTAAATTAATCATTTTTTTGCACTGGCAGGAGCCAAACAGTTCTAGTGTATGCTGACACTTCTTGGCTTAGCTCAGTGATGCTTTATGATGTAAAGAGTAAAAACAAATCACAGATGAGAACTAAAAGCAAGCTTAATGATTCATATTAGAGGGCAGTCCTGCCAGTACAAGTTGTGGTTTATAAAAACATAGAATAGCAGAAGAAAAAAGAATCCAAAACTAATCTATCTTGTACTACTGATCTGAAATATGCAATTGCATTAGAGAAGGATTCTCTTTCTGATGGCCTTAGTTATACATAAGACTGACAATTCAAATATTAGAATTAATTTTATTAGTAAAAATTATGTAAATAGAAATTATTTCAGTAAAAAAAAAGATTTCAGTATCACTTCACAGTGATGCTGCTGGGTTTCCTTTCAGGTAGCCTCTATTGGTAAAACTATCTGGCACGTTCAATTTAAGTTCCTCAGGGCCTTTCATGTCAGACGTAGAGCATTTCTGAGACTGCAGCAAGACCTGCCCCAGCATTCCTTTGAAAGAGCTTCCCATTCACTGTCCCCTTTCCCATACCACTAATATCACCTCTCTGTTTGGTGCAGTTTTCACAGAAAGTTAAAGGATTTTTAAGGAAATACATTTTGGTCTCCAGAGTGCCGTAAATAAATTTCCAAAGTTCTAGCTTACATGGAAAAAGTGGTTCATTGGGTTTTCCATATTTCAAACAGACCTCTCCCACCTCATCCTTCAGATGACAGACATATCCTACACATAAATTACTATTAAGATGAAGTAGAATGGATAGGAGGGAGCTGAGTACCCACAGTACCCCTGCACCTTGCAGGCATTCCTAAGTACACTCTGCCACCCAACCCACAAGCTCCTGCTTTCCCTCCTGTCCCAGCAGGAACCCCTTGGAGTTCTTTATTCAGGCCTGGTGATGGGGGTAGCAAGGTTGTGTCTGTCTGAAAGGGCAGTGTAAACACTTCTCAAAAAAACCTCTAAACCAGTTCAATAACACTGATGTAGTATTTAGGAAAAATAGCCTCCTGTACTATTTTTTTTCTCCCCAGAAATTATGTCATGTCTAAATAAAATTTGCAGTCAATTCAAAATTCTTCTTGACAGTGTGTCTAATCTTTTTTCCTCTCTTTCTCCCATTTTCACTCCAGACTAAGATTTACATGCAAAATGACTTAAAATACCAAGAAATTCCAGTATTTAAAATCAAGGTTTGGCTACCAAAACATTTTGATTTTATTTAAATTGTGCTTAAGTGTTGCTTTCAGAGCCATGAAACCAGAATGCTCTTTGTAGGATAATCTTAAGCTTAGTCTTACATCGAAGTTCAGATCACACCAGAAGATGTCTGAAGAAAGCAGAAAATGGTGGACCTACAGGGGAAAAAAGGGCTAACAATGTTTCAATACTTAAACAGTTCCACAAACTCCAGCTTGAAAACCAAAAAACTACAGTGACTAGTCAGATACCAAAATGAAAAAGATGAAGTTAATCTCATTACCACCCTTTGATGAATGTATCCCATCTGGTTTTGAGTCTAATCTACTTTGAAGAAATGGAGTAATGTGATTTTAGACCAGAAACAAACCAGGAAAAAAAGCTTCCCTACACTTACCTGATATAGACATTTTACCATGCAGTGATAAATAGTCAATTTTCTCAAGTTTATAAATAATATCAAATTGTTATTAAATTTTTGGTGGTTTCCTGGGATTATTTTATTTTCAGGATTCTGTCTTACTTGGTACAATGCTTACCTTGGTACAATGTTAGTTACTGAGAATTTATTCACCAGTTCTAGAGATCTAGTTAGTAGAATAGGAGCCAATACTGACAGTTCAGCTAAAACACAGGATAATCTTGGATTTTGAAATGGGAAAAGTTTAAAACCTTGACAACTCCACAGACATTATTTTGCCATGGAACAACTCTGTTATAAATGCCAGTTCATTGGTCGTGCTGTAGCTGTGAAGAAATTCAGAAGCTCTGATTTCTAGACAGCATTTGCTACCAGCTATGACAGTGATCCATGTGGCCTCAATGCTTGTCTGCCAAGGTCGATAAGGCTGGCACTTTGCAAGTAACTAGACTTTCTTTTGTGGGGTTGGGAAGGGGAGGCACAAACAAGGACACAGCAATATTTACTCTTCACAGAATGTTTTCTCTGGCACCTCCAAGCACATTTATTTGTATTTTTAAAAAACAGTTTCGATCTCAGGCCTACTTTGTGCAGACTGCATTATCAGCAGCTTCCATTTCTTCTTAACTGGGGTGTAAGAATAAGATATAATTAAAAGCTGAAGGTGTTTATTCTTTCTTCCCTGCCCTGAAGGGACTGACCTGTTGCCAGCAATTACAGGCAGCTGGCAGTTGCCTGGGATCACAGTAACCAGGAACCAGTAAGTGCACTCTGGTCCCATCTACCTGCCCTAGAAAGACTCCTCTGCCACTGAACAGTGACACTTCCCAACTCTGCCTTTCCTCTGCCCTCTGAACATCCACCAAGCAATGGTCTTCATTTCCAAAGGCTACCCACCCAATCCCAATCTAAGAAGAGTGGTGAAAATTTTGCCATTCAATTCACTCCTTATAAGCAAATTCAAAATCTGTAGATGTAAATATCCAAAGCTTGTGTGCACAGGTGTTGTAACCAGTACTGAAAAGGCAATGGAAATCAGGGCGTGTGGCTGCTCTTGCAGCTGCTGAATTACATCACTGCTAACTTGTCCTCCTACTTTGCGTAATATATAACATTTTCCTTTTGTGTGTATGTAAAACAAGTAGTGCTTTCTGATGAAGTTTCCATCATTGCAGTGGCTGTTTTCATGGTTTACTTGGAGACTGTACAGAATGTGATCCTGTTGCGGCAGCTTTGCATATTTTAGTAACAGGTAGAGACTCCCAGTATTGTTCACAAGTAACTGTGTTACTTTTTATAGTAATGTTGTTAAATTGTCTCGTCCTGTGCTGCTACTACTAAGAGTTTTGCTTTGATTTACATGGCTGATTAGCAGTCTCTTCCTAGATAATAGGTGTACAAAATAGAACAGGAAAAGCTCATGTAACAGAAAATTGTGTGAACTTTACAAATCAGAGCAGTTTAATTTGTAAAATATTTTTTAGGATTCCAGTGAACTATTAAGTTATGATATTTCACACAGGCTCTTTTGAAGCAATGAATCAACAACATGACTGATTTAATTATTATTTTCTCTACCTTCTTCTACTACCCAGACGTGTCTCTTGTTCTGCTTCCCCGTTCCTTCCTTTCTGTCCTGTCCTAATCCTTCAGCCCTTGTTTGATTTGAAAAAACTCTCTAGAATGCTGTTGCTTTCTCAGCAGCCTTTGTATTTGCTCCTTTCCTGCTGCTTTTTCCTCTGAGCTGTCCTGTCTCCACAGCCATTTTTCCTGGCTCACTGGAGCACATTGCCCTCTAGCACCTGTACCCAGCAGAAGTTACTCAGCAAGTCATGGCTGGGTGTTGGCTACTCGAACATAAGGAACGCAACCAGAAAAGATCTCTAACAGCAAGTTGCACATAGTTCTAGTTCTGGGATTTTGGCAAGAAGAGGAACTGAATTTTAGATACTTGTATGTCTGCCTAAGTCCTTCCAGTTACTAGAAATACACAGATACAAAACAAACAAACAACAACAACAACAAAAAAACACAAAACAAAACCAAACCAAAAAAAGACACAGCACACTTTCAGAGCAAGTGTTTATTCACAAGGAAAATTAAAAAAAAAAAACAAACAAACAGAA
>VZTT01064227.1:6269-18067 GCA_013400855.1 Buphagus erythrorhynchus | reverse complement strand
CCAGCACCAAAGCAGCCCTGGAAGAGGCAGGAACTCACCTATCTCACGTTTCCTCTCATTTGTTGTGCAATTGTGGAAAAACTCTGTCATCAGACTCTCCAGAGCCCGCAGCGAGGCCTCTTCTGATGCCTGGGAATGACAAGGAAGGAAAGAGATAAAATTCCCACTCTGACACAGGAGGGTGGCATTCGAACATCACAGATGCACCAAAATCCAGCACAAGCTGGGCAAGTAACTGGGAATTCAAACTGCTCACTGGTGTCAAGGAGCAGCAGGATTTGTCCACTGCAAGTGAAAGCTTTGGACCTGAAGGACCATTTTCTCAGCTCCATTAATAAGGACAAGAACACAACAAAATTCCTTTATTTTGGTGGCATTCAGGAATTTTAAGGCAATAAATAATTCTCACAAAGACAGCAAGTTCAAGTAAAGATGTTTTCAGATGTTTAGAAATCATAAATATCCTTATCATGGGAAGCATAAACTTTGGGAGGATTTCTCCTGGACATCAGGAGGAATTTCTTCCCAGGAAGGGTGATCAGATATTGCAATGGGCTGCTCAGGTGGGTGACAGAGTCCCTGTCCCTGGAGGTGACTAAGGAGGAGCTGGATGTGACACCCAGTGCTCTGGGCTGGGGATCAGTCACAGGTTGGATTTGATGCTCCTGGAGGTCTTTTCCAACCTCAATCATTCCATGATCCTGTGACCCCTGACACCTTTTCCTGTCTTTGCCTTGGTGCCATCCAGCTGCTCAGGAAGTTTGAAAAATTAAGGAATTTCCAGCACTCTAAAAAGCAATATACCAATATTCAGCAATCTGATTCGAGAAGAACCAAATTTAGGTTTTATTTTTGGAAATCCTTAGTTACAGTTTTAAGTCCTAAAGAAATTATCAAAATTAGCATCCAGCTGTAGTTTTGGAGTGCTCTGGAGTTGGGATGATTTTATTCTGGCAAGGTAACAGCCTTAGAAGCAGTCCTCCTACAGCACAGACCATGCCATAGCTGTGTCTCCAATGTTTTCAACCCATGCTATCAATAATAAATGCATCAAGATTCAAGCCCAGACCTTCAAGCACAGGAACAAAGTAAACATTTAAGAAAACTGAAATTTCTGCCACAACAAAAGCCCCAAAGCAGAAACAAAAGCCGTGCCTGGCAGTCTCCTGCAGAGAAGAGCATGAGAGACATAATGCAGAAACACTCCAGGCTTCTGCTAATTCCCATTGCCATGCACTGCAGTTTTCCCAAGGGCAGCAGGAGCCCCTCCTCATGGATGAACCCCCAGGAACACCAACAGCTCCACAGCGAGGGCTCTGCTCTCCAGCAGCTGGAAATGGATGCTCTGCAGGACACCAAACATTTCCATTTACAAAGGAATACTGAATTCCACCCTACCTTTCCTCTTCCTGCCCTGCTTTTTCTTTTTTTTCTTGCTTTTTAAAGCCCTGCTCTAGAAATCAAGGACTATTTTAGCAAGAGATGTTGGTAGTGGGAAATTGGCTTAAAACAACCAACAATCCAAGCAGAGCCACATTTGCAGCTCAAGTTTCCAGCTTTAATCCATTTCTGCTTGGGCTGCAAACTTCCCTTCAGCCACAGATGAGCCTCCTGCCAGTCACCACTCCCAGATAACAGCACCTCTGTGGATAAAAACCTCACTTTAAAAAGAAATATCTGCCTAAGTGGAGTCCTTAATTACTTAGGATATGGCCACACTGCCATTTGTGGGAGCTAAGTTGTCCTAAGCTCCTCCCAAGCAGACCCACACATACAAATCCAGGATTTTCCTGAATCCTTGCAGTTTCCTTCTCTGCTGCTCAACACAGAGCGAGTCTCAGCACTTTCTGATGCCAAACCCTCAAAGATGAGTTTCCAATCTCAATTTGATGCAAATTCCTCCAAGAGCAGCATTGCTCTCCCACTCCACCTTCTACCATCCAATACCAAGATCACCTCAATCTATGGAAAACTCTTGGTTCTTCACAGGGTAGAAGGGCTCAGACACCTTTGGATACTTAATTCAATTCTTCTTCAGCAAAAGCAGTTGACATAAATACATTTCTTCCAAGATTCAAGACTTATGTCCTGCTTCTGGAAATAAATTATGGAGTTCTTATAAATCTTGAGCATCTGCCTTGTCCTCCACTGACTTCAGCACTGAGATTTGGAAGATCCTATTCTTTAGGAACACAGTTAATCTTCCAAAGCAGAACACCACGATCACGATGTTCAACATGTGAAAAGTAGGAAAGAAAAGAAACCAGAGAGCACAACACAAGGATTTCATGCAAAAAAGCCTAGGCTGGAGAGCACCCAAGGCCACCTTGGGCACAAAGACACAGTGGGACCTCCAAGATTGTGCTCTCCTCTTGTTTGACTTCTTGTGGCTCTTCGGGAGGTTTGGCCAAAGGAAAAATTGTGTGAGGTAACCAAAGCCCAGCTCAGGATCCCCTTCTAACTCCAGGCTGGACTTAGCAAGGACCTGCATTTGCTGCTGCCTTTGGGTATTCCTCAAGTTCCCCAGATCCTGGGGGCACGTGGTCATCATCCCCCAGCAAGACTCTGATAAGGAGGCCACTGAGATAAGGAGGTCACATGCTGTGCAGAGCTGCAGGGGAAGGTGGCTGCACCTGGACACACACGTGGGAAGTTGGTTAGTGAGACTCCAATAAAAATCCAGCTGTTTGGAACACCTGGAATATTTCCTAGGAACACTCCCATGGTAACAAGCAGTTTGCTTTCTTTTAGGGCTCCCTGTTTACACTGAGGAGAAGGACAGGCAGAACCAGCAGTGCTGAGTTCAGGTTCTGGTCTGAAATTCTGGCTTGTGCACAGATTTCATATTCCAAGGATTTCAAGGAAAGTGTGGGCCATCAGTAACAGAATTTATCCCAGTTTTCTATGTCAGGGCTGGCAGTTTGCCTCATCTCCATGAAGCACTACCAAATATGCAACTACTGAAACAGAAACACTTCCTACTTTCTTTCAGAAGTCAAACCTGACCACTCTCACCCCTAGTGCCTCCCAGGGCTAGATCAAACATCAGAAAATACCATTTCTCTCTTCTGCCATCCATTAGAGGAAAATCTATTCAGTTCTCCAAGTCCTGCTTGCAGAGCAGGTAACATGAGCTTTTACCCGTGAAAACTCTGCAGCTCACAAAAAGCAGAGGAGATAAGATGTGCCACGTCACCATCCACTCCTGCTCCACTGTCTCAACACCCTGGCTGAGCTCTGACCCACAGGGACGGTCCTGCCTGCCAAATTCAGCAGATCCTGTGGCCAAAGGTGATGTCCTTGTCACAGCTCCCTTAGGGGAACAAGGCAGTGAGAGGTGAAAGCAAGCAGGGCTAAATCTAACACAGCCACAGCTGCAGATTCCCATGTTCCAGCAGCACATCCATACTTTGATCTGGAATTTTGGCTCAGAACAGCATCTCTGGGAGGTGTGGCACAGTGACTGTCCCCAAAATAGGTACCTCTAAGTGCTGAGCTGGGTCCACAGCACACAGAGCAGGCAAGTAGCAGCTCAGCTCCGGCTCTGCTCCTCCCGGAACTGTCCCATCTGATCTTACTGTGGGTCAGGGTGGGAGAGAGCCACTGACAACCTGCATCCTTCCCATCCCGTGTCCCCTCATTAGTTTGCTAAAGGTGTTTCACACCACTATCAGATGAGGGGTGGAGCTGCTTACTCATTCCAGTTATCTCTGGACTCCAACCCTCTGTGCCCTCCTCCAACAGCTCCTTTTCCTGACAGAAAATACAAGATTTGCTACCACGAACCTGCACATCCAGCAACATTCCCCATCCATCAAAGCACCACGAGAAGGACCCACCCTCCCAGCTGATTTCAGGGCTATCCTCCAGTTATTTTAAGCCATATGAGTCATTAACTGATTTCTGCTGATTAGGGAAAAAAAAAAAAGCTGCCAAGCTCCTGCATTTCAGGCTGTTCAATATTGCAGCTGCACCTCAGTGAGGCTCTGGAGAAGCAAAATCTTTGTACCCTGCTGCTGACTCCATCACAAGCTCAGATGTAGACTGTGACTAAAGCACTGGGGTAGAACGAGTTACTCATCCAGCTCCAGCAAACAACAGAGCAGTGATCCTTGGGCTGCAGCTTAGACACTGCACATGCACTTGAAGAGCAGATACAATGCTAATTTTAGTTTGCATATCATCAAACACAGCCACAGCCTTTAAAAAAGCACCTGCTCATTCTGCAAGACATGGAAGTGCTTTCTAAAGCCATTTTCTTCACAAGTGCTTTCATTTAGAGTTTACTTCCTCTTTTTTTTTTATTTCATTATATGCTCTCCGAAGGGATTTTTTCGTTGAGGGGAAAGCTTTTCTCTACTGCTTTGCCATAAAAACACAAGCTGTTAACCTTGTAGTGTTTGCCATTAGAGCATCCATCACACAAACAATGCACTAAATACTGCAACTGGGCTGATGACAACTAAGAGAAGGGTCAGATTCAGCTTTTCCCTAATGTGTTTGCAAATGGATATCACTCCAAAACAAATTTAAGGCATTCCCTCTCCAGAGCTTTTTTTAGTAAGATGTTAATTGCAGCTGCAATGTTACAGAGGTGACTTCATCCTTCAGGCAGCGCTGGAGCACCTTCCTGATGTGGAAAGATGGATTTTACACCACACAAGCCCCCAACACCTCCTCTGGTGGCAGGGAGGAAAAGCCCTGGCTCTGCTGCACCCCTCAGAGCAGATCAAACCCCCCTTCTGCACCTCTACTCTTTATTTAAAGACAGGAGTTGTGTTGGGGAGCTGTTTCCACCCCCTGCACCCATCCTGGTTTGAATTAAACGCCCACCCCGTCCATCCCTGCCTGCAGTCCCTGCTGCTGCTGTGTTTAACACCTCCCAGCCCGCTGAGCCCCCACACCCTGCACTGACAGCAAGCACAGATCCCTCTGCAGCTTCCTCACTTTCTGGAGCCTGCCTCTCCATCCCCATCCCAATCCCACCCACTCCCCTCTCCTGCCATTCCCAGTGCAAGACACACAGCCCAGCACAGCTCAGCCTCCTCCCAGTTATCAGCATTCAGATTTTATCACATTTATCTGTTAAAATCACTACCAGCTATGTCTACCAGCTCTTCCAGGAGAGGAGGGACTGCAGGGGAACACACGACGAGAATCTTGGCTGATGGAAAAATTCCCAGCTGGAATTGCTACAATGCCACCAACAAGCCAGTGCACAGGGTTAAAAAAAAAAACCAGACAATAAACAAGAAATTTCATCCACAGCACCTATATATGTATAAAATAACTCATCATCACCCTGTCGTTGCTAATTGCAATGTCCCAGCCTCTTCCACCTCGGAGCCTTCTGCTTCCAGTGTTGTGTAGTTAATTAACAGCACAGTCACACACCTAAAAATACAAACAACTCCACTCCAGCTGCTGAATTTTCTTCTTTCTCTATTATTTATAGTCAAGCCTAACTTAGTGATGCACATATGTATTGTGAATATTAACAACACTAACATCTCCATGTACTAAGGTAGTAATTTACTCACTGAAGGATTACCACGGTATCTTTCAGAGCTCCTCCCTGCCCAGCTCTAACACAACACGGTAGTGAACAGGTAGACTAGAAATCACCCTCTCAGAAAGCTTGTGGGTCACAAAAACCTGAAGAACCCCTGGGACAGCCCTGGGTTACTCAGGGCAGTAAAATTCACAGAAGAAGTGCAACTATTGTTTTCAGCAAGAAAAGCAGAATTATGATGTGTTTTTAAAAAAAGTTGTAGGACACCCAATACATCCTCCAGAAAAGATAAGCACACACTACAGGGAGGCAGAGCTGGGAGCTCCAAAGCAGTGTTACTCATTATATTTAATCCCTTCCACCAATAACTGTAGAATGTGGGGGCTCACCCTCACTCCCAGGGCCTCTTATCAGAGCTCTGCCATGAGGAGCCCACAGCATACGTGCTCCCCAGCAGTGCTGTGCTGATGCTATCAGGACAGGGCTCAGCCTTCATTCTCAGTTTCCTTGTTGCACTTCAGAGATGTTTTTGTGGTTTCAAGAACCGAAAGCAGACTGGGCCCCGCTCTGTGCTCCCAGCTCAGCTCCTGGGGCCATGGCAAAACAGCTCTGGCTGCAGAGCTGACCCCTCTCCTGGCTCACTCATTTCAGAGACCACACTTCAGCACATCACCAACAACAGGGAGATTTTGCAAACTCGTTATAGTGGATTTTTTTTGCTTCACTTGTGGGATAAAAGTCACAGATTGCTGTTGTGCCTCAAGGCAACCAGCAGAGGAGCAAAGGCACCTCACTCCTCTCCACATCCCTGGGGTCCAGAGCTGCTCAAAACCCTCCTGCCTGGATAACTCGCCCCTTCAGGAGCCTGGCTGCACTTCAGGAATCAGTGTTTAATTTAAATACCAGCTAAGGACTCAGCAGGACCCAGGCTGAGCAGTGCTGTGAGGAACAGGCCATGGAGAGCCAGCAGTGCCAACCTGATTTCTGCACCAGAGATCATCTTCCCTGGAACACTGCCTGCCCCACGAGTAATCAGCACCTTTTTCAATACCCAAGGGATCTGATTTCTTAAACCCTCTTGGACAGGCAGATTCAGTTAACCAGGCATCAGGTTTGAAGGTTGAACTTTGATTAACAGGCTCAAGTGTCTGAGTGTGATTCTTTCTAACCCAGTAACTCTTAACCCACATAACCAAGCCCAGCAGGCAGTGTGTCCTCCACCCAGCAGTTCCAAGTGGCTTCAGCACCTAGGAATTATCTTAGAAACCCAGCAAAGGAATAAAACAATCCCAGCAGGCTGGAATAAACAAAGGGTGATTTAGGCACAGTGCTGTTTCAAGGCACGCTTGCTGAAGATGAGCCCAAGAGCAATTTCTGGGTCCCTGACGCCCAGGAAAGGCAGCTGCTCACGTGCTGCTGACTTCCTAATTGATTTCTTGTGGTTTAGCTGCTGGAAAGGGCTCAGCAACACAGTATTTTCCCAAACAAGCAGTTGCTAAAATAACAATTCACAGCTGAGAAGCGCAGAAGAACCTAAAGCAGATTCCTCAACATCAATACCCTGCAAATCACCAAAGCACAGCAGGCAGAGGTGGCTCTGGAGTCACTTTTTGGACTTGCAACTTAAACCTGACAATTCAGCCACAAATGTCAAGCAGACACTTGGCTCAGTCAGTTCTCAGCTGCTGGCCACCACTTTTTAAGCCATCAATGATAACCTACAAAATGAAAAGTTATCAGCAAAACCAGCCAAACAAAATCTGCTCTTCAGACAGACACAGCTGAGCATCTGCCAAGGGCGCTCAGCTGGGCAGGAGCTGCTTCCAGAAGTTAAAACTCTGCAAGGTGACTCTGGTTGTATCAGTTCAGAATTCAGTTCAGAATTAACTTAAATTCCCTCAGTGAAGTCTAGAAACTCACAGCTCTGAAGCTGCATCATTCCTTTCACTTCACACTCTCCTTTTGCTGGGTTGCCCAGGATGCCCCACACTCCAAACCAGCCTGTGACCCCTTGCAGGGAGATCTCACCCTTCCCTGAAAGGCAATGCTTGTACAGGAGCCCCAGGACCATGGGCACAAGGAACAAATCTCTTCCCTTTTCTCTACATAAACAAATCAGGCAGGACCACAGGGCTGTCCCAAATGCAGCTTCACTCACTCTGAAACAACACTTCCTCCAGAGGTTTGGGTGAAGTAACTCAACTTCTAAACAGGCAGGTGGAACAAAGATCCCAAGGAATCCTTTGGAAATTACTGTGTTGGTGAGGAAAGTATTTGTGAAAAGAATAAAAAAAATCCTTATAAAAAGTATTTGTAAAAGGTGTTAAGAAAAACACCATCTTAACCCAATGGTCCAGAAATCAAGAGATGAGCAGCAGAGTAAATGAACTTACACTGTACCCAGCACAGTCTCCTTAGCTGAAGTCTGTTTAAAAACCCCACACCTATCACAGAATTATGGAATGGTTTGGAGCAGAAAAACCTTAAAGCTCATCCAGTTCCACCCCCTGCCATGGACAGGGACACCTTCCACTATCCCAGGTTGTTCCAAGCCCTGTCCAACCTGGCCTTGGACACTGCCAGGGATCCAGGGGCAGCCACAGCTTCTCTGGGCACCCTGTGCCAGGGCCTGCCCACCCTCCCAGGGAACAATTCCTTCCCAATATCCCATCCATCCCTGCCCTCTGGCAGTGGGAAGCCATTCCCTGTGTCCTGTCCCTCCATCCCTTGTCCCCAGTCCCTCTTCAGGTCTCCTGGAGTCCCTTTAGGCCCTGGAAGGGGCTCTGAGGTGTCCCTGGAGCCTTCTCTTCTCCAGGTGAGCACCCCCAGCTCTCCCAGCCTGGCTCCAGAGGGGTTCCAGCCCTTGGAGCATCTCCATGGGCTCCCCTGGGCTCTCTCCAGCAGCCCCACGTCCTTCCTGTGGTTATAATGACTCTTCCTACAGAGGACACTCTTCATGCTCTTACAGGTGAAAATGTGACCTAAAAATGCCAAACCCTTGTTCTTCCCCCCTTGTACAAATGTAGTAGCTCCTTTGACCAGAGAGAAGACAAGGAAAGAAAATGCACAGGTGACAGGAGTGAAGAACCTGGCATGGTTGTGTAGCAGCTCTAAGGAGTCCAAGATGCATGAAGAGATTTTTAAGAACACTTCTCAAATCATTCACTGTCAGCAGAGCTGCAAATAAACCCTTATTTATCTCAGCCTCCAGACAAGTCCCAATAATACCCAGGAAAGGCTCTGAATCACAGTTGTTTGTAGCCCCAAGTGAAGGAGTCTCTGGATTTATGCACATATGCAGAGCTGGAAATGGGAAGCACCAGGGCAAGCAAAAAAAGAAAGTGAATGTAAGAAATAAACAATTATTCAGCATACTTCTTAAAGGGGCTCCTCTACTCAGATGCAGCTCCAGGAAGGAAATCCTGCTGATTTTTCTCCAACATCCATTCTGTTTGGCAGGATTAAGCCCATTACCACGGGGAAAAACTGTCCCAACACCTGGCTACACAAAGTGCAAGGTTTAGGGCAAACTTGGAGGCAGGATTATACCTTATCCAACACTTTACAGCAGCCAGGCCTGATTTCCAAGGAGGTGTGATTATGAAAATATGGAATTTTCAGACCCTCATCCCTTGTCAAAAAAAATAAAATAAAGATTGTGATACTCTAAATTTTTTTCCTGTCAAGAGCACTAGAGCTTGTGTTGGGCATTTAAGAGTGTATAATGAAACTACTATGGGAAACACCATGGGAATAACTAAGATTTTTGTTAATTAAAATGTTTGCAAAGGCCAGCTCATGCAGGGAGAACATCCAGTCCAATTAAAAAAAAAACAAGATGTTGACATCTGCAATGTTTCTGCACTTTGGGGGATTTCACAACTGCACTTTGCTGCTCATCCCTGCAGCTCTGGGACACCCAGGGTGTCCAATCCCTGGGAAGGTTCCAGGCTCTCTGTCCACAACAGGGGGCTCTGCTCAGTGTGGGGATATTTGTCCTGGGGGACCCAAAGGGTCACCGTGATCCAATCAGCTCCATTAAGCACCAGGAGAAAACAGGAAAAAGCAGCTTTTGAAAGCCAAAGCTGCCTTTTCCCCAATCCCAAAGCCTGCAATCCCCTCCTGGGATCAGAGGAATGGCTGGTGCAGCTCCCAGCCGTGACTAGAAGCAGGAATTTCCTCCTGAGCACTGACCTCACACTTCTACATCACAGACTACAGGTCATGGATCACGTTGTCTTCCCCTTGGTTTCCTTCACACTTGCAAAAAGAAAGCCAAGGAACTGTAGAAAATACAATTTTATCCCTCATAACCATAGGATTAGGGAATGGGATGAGGAACAACAAATGCAGCCATGCCAAGTAGCTGGTTTTGCTGTATCCTCTCCAGACCCTGATTTTAAACACCAGGGAAACCACCACTGAGCCAAACTTCCATGGAAGAAACTGCTCTTCATCCAAAAGAAAAGGTGGAATTGCAATGCAGAAGAAACCTGCTCTGTTCTTACTCAATGAAGCAGCAGGGAACCAGCAGAGCACAACAGATTTTTCAGGCAAAACATCTCTCCAAAGGGAAAAAAACCCTTCATTCCCCTCTGCAAAGCTGCATCCAGTGCTGGCTTTGGCATCCTGACAAGCCAGTACACAAAACAGATGAGCACACTCCTTTCTCCAAAGAGGGGACAAAAAGGAACCAGGACAATCCCTCTTGGGAAGAACTCCATGCTGCAATTAAAGCCCTAATAAAATATTAAGTCAAAATGCTAAAAATACACACAGAGATCCAGCCACAAGCTTGGAGATGCTGGAACAAATAAAAGATAATTTAGAGCGTGAATGCAAAGGGTTGGAAATGGGAGAAGAAATGGAATTCTGGGCATGATCCACATAGGAGAAAGGTCAGGGAAGATCAGGGGGAAAAAAATATAAGGAATTTGTGGCGTTGCCAGAAGAGCCTGGAATAGTTCTGGTGGAGTGAAAGTATCCTGAATGTAAACAGAAAAGAGAGGATAGAGAAAGGAATCAGAGGTGTGTGGAGGGAAGGTAAGACTGGAAAAGAGTTGCTTCACCATAAGGTGTAGGTGCTTCTTAGGCCAAGAGAAGCTGCATCATCCCAAAATTCCAGAGGACACAGAACCCACAAATAAACCCCAGGGGGTGCCTGGATGAGTAGGAAAGTCCTTGACCATCAAAATCAGAAGAGAAAAAGCCAGTTGCTTTTCCCCTACCAAAATATTAATATTTACATTTTGGTTGGAACAAAGAGGCCTTCAAGGGATAACAGGCACATGCTGCACACTGGAATGAAATACTGGAAATGGGATTCCAAAAATTATTCTATATAAAAGGGAGTCTAAACATTTTCTTTTGATAAAACAAACCAGCAAACACCTTTTCTTTTTCTCAAAGAAGGTGGTCATGTTGACACCTGGGATGTAGAGAAAGCAGCAGTGACCCAAATACAAATATAATTCCTAGGAGGAAATATCTACTGTCTGATAGAGGATAATGATTTGGAAGGATTTTAGGGCATATTCTACCAGACAGATATCAGCCTATACACCTCAAAGCTACATTTTCTTCTACTTTGCATACAATAATGTATAAATCCCACATTAACAGCAGCTACTTAGTCCCTAAATGACACCACCTAACAATGTGCAATTAATTCACCCAACTGAACCCAAAGTTCTTGGGAGTTTTTGTGTCTCCATGCATGGAGTGATCTCTGCACAGCACTGAACCCCATGGCAGGAGCTTTGTGGTACCTGCCAGATTTTAATACTTTTCTGCTGAAATAATTACAAGCACCAGCACCCATCCATCAGCAACAGCCAGTGCAAATGAGCTTTTCAAGCTCATTTAGTGAACCTGGAGGCTCAACAATTTTGCCTTGATAGCTTTTAGTCCTCCTGCAGCCTACATTTAGCTACCCAGGTCTTTGAAATATGGATGTATTGGAATTATTATAGGTCCTGAAAGGGATTATGTGCAACCATTCCGCTAAATGAGCTGTTTTCTTCTGAGAAAAAGCTCTGCTTTTGGAGGAAGCATCCAAGTAGAGATCAGCTCTCCTGCCACAGTTCCCATTCCTGATTCATCTCCAGAGCTACCCAGGCCTTACTGCAGAGATGGGAAAGTTCCCCAGCATTAATCACCATCTCCAGTTTGATGATTTAATAGAAGGGAGATAACTGGGGGGCACACAAAGTCACAATATGACTTGCTGGCCAAAAAAGGAAGCCAGATGTTGGAGCTGAGGCCGGAACTTCCGAGTTCCTACTCT
>VZTT01064226.1:0-20352 GCA_013400855.1 Buphagus erythrorhynchus | reverse complement strand
AAAAGGAAATTGAGCATTTTTGGAAGGTCTTCTAAATCACAGTTTTTTTGGGAAAAATGTTTTTTACTTATGAAGCTCCTAGCAGTCTCAGAAGCATCTGTAAAATTCATATTGTGCCATTTTAATTTTCTTTTGAGCTCATCTGAATTTAATGTGGGTGTTTCACTGATAGTGACAGCACCAGGTAGGGCTGAATTTTCTGTAGTGTGTTTTGTGGTGACATCAAAAAACCCAATGCTGCCTTTGTGGAGAGAATAAATAATGCAAGGGAGAGAAAAAGCTGCTGTTGCAGCCTGGATTGGATTTTTTTTTGCTTCCCCCTGGCAGAGCTGTCATATTTTACATAAACACTTTGTTGTGGAGTCAGACTGCTGTGGTCCCATCCTGGCTCTTAAGAAATACTTGCAATGCCCAATAGGATTCATATGGAAATGCTAATTAGATTTGTTTACATGTGTAATACAATTATACAAATAGTGTCTGTGTAGTATATGCTTGCATGTGCAGTATCTGTATGAACAGATGTGCAAATCCATCTGTACAGAAACTGTTCTGTGCACAAACATCTGTGTGCAGCAGATCCTGCAGGGGAATTCTGGCACTGTGTGGTGTGGAACAGCCCAACCACTGCACCTCAGGCTGTCTCTGTGCTTCTCCCAGGGGACATGACTCAGAATTTCACTGATGTCCCTTCAGATCTGAAATCCTGGCATTCCTCTGCTGACATTCCAGGTTGAGCCTGGCTGCCTGAGAGGGTAACAGCTAATCCCAGGCCTTGCCTGTGGTTTTTGAGAACTGAGGCTGGGGTTTGGTCATCACAAATGACTCCTGCCTTGCAGATGCTGGAAAAATTCACATCAGAGATAGCAAGTCTTTATTGCTGATTCTGTGCTGGGAATGTTTGTGTTAGATCAGGCTGGAAGGGACAGTTAGGATCCCTTCCTCTGTCAGGCACCTCTCCATTTTTGCATTAAATCTTTGGTGTATAACTGAGCATGTAGTTGTAGCTTTTGGAAAAGCAGCCTTGTTCTAAGATGTAAAATGATTCAAATTTCAGAGCTCAAGTTCTATAAATTGATTGCTTTATTAAGCTGTCTTACCTGAGATGTGTGTTAGTGCAGCTTCAGCTTCCAGCTCTCCAGGACTTCCTTTAGCTTCAGGAAGGAGCTGTCAGTTACTGAACTTGTTCCTTTGCAGCTTCCTTCAGCCAGTGAGCATCAAGTCACTTTTACAAATTCTTTTTAAAAATAAATATGTTTGTTTATGCAGCTTTACTCATTCTACATTTCTCCCACACACACCTTGCTAGGTGCCAGTAATTTTTTGGCAGGCTGTACAACAGATTTGGGCAGAGTGATCAACATATGTTTTCCCAAATGCTGGACATCCCTGGTGCCCACATTGCTGCAGTTGGGTCACAGTCACTGGAATACAAGCAAGCATCCTGTCTTGGTGTAGAGCTCAATAAATCAGAATAAAAAGATGATTGATGTCTCCTGTAAACTAAGCAAGGAGTTGCCCAACATTGTCTTCTCACACTGATGCAATCTCAGCAGTTTGGTGATGTGAATTTTCTTGCTGAATTTAAAGAAGCTCTTACTAATTAATGAGCTTGGAGGACTCTGCATGTAGCACAGAACTCAGTGTGTCAGTAGTTATGGATAGCAGAGTCATTAATTGTCAGTCAGCTCAATTCCATGGATCCTAAAGCAAAGAGCAAGTGTTTAAGCTTTAATGACTACTCACTTAAAAATTATGTCAGCTAAAAATTGTAGGATTTGCTGGTTTTTATCCAGCAAACACATAGAGCTCTACTGATCTGCTCTGTGGCAGCCAGGTAGGCTGAACACTGAAACATCAGAAAGTTTGGCAGTGGAAAACCAAGGGAGCTTAGTGCTTCAGGAGTTGTGTGTTCCTCATGCAGAGGTTCTGTGTGTGTGTGATTTGTTAGCTGAAATCCAGGAAATACTTTCTGTATATCCATCTGTCATGGCTGGTTTGGGAACTGCCTCAGGACATTGCCTTTACATTTCCTAGTGGTGTTTAATTCTGCCAAAAAACATTTCACAGCCATTTGTACAGCACACAACAGAAGATTCATTGCATGCTTCGTGTGGCTTAAACTAGAAATGCTTTTCCAAGTATTGCTTAGATTTCTTTCTCACCTAGGCCTGCTATGTCAAGAACCCTAATGCTGTGTCCTATTTGGATTATATTTACCTTGTATTTGGTGCAATTCAAACAAACTTTTGTCATCCTGCAGCTTAGCAAACACTCATTTACTTTTTCATCTGTGTGCTCTGGAGTTGTTTCAGTAGTAGGAGAAGCTGAGTTGTATCTCCCTGTGTTGTTTTCCTGCACAATCTTTCCATCTGTCAGCACTCAGAGCTTTGTGCTGTGTCCTTGTGAAAGACTAAGACAGATTGCACTTGCCAGGGAATTCTTCTTCCTCCTTGTGAAAATCCAGCCTATCATATTTATTTGCAGCTCTGAAGTGGCAGAGCTGAGAAATCTAATGGGAATAGGTGTGTGTTTGCCAAGGATCCACTTCAAACACATTTTTTTTTACTTAATTCAGTGAGCCCTGATTTTATTTGCATCCTCTTTGGAAAGCAGCATTTAATGCTCAATTATTTTGCATAGATTTGTGTGGAGGAGTTTGGCTCTGGATTGACTTCTGCAATTATTTTTAATTTTTAAATTTTAATTAATGGTTTGTCTGGGTGATAAAGTAAGGTTTTTATTACAGAGTTGTTTCTGTGGAGATGGATTTATGAAGTTCACGGTGTTACAGAATTCAAAGCTGGTTCTTAAGATTTTCTCTTAGTATTGTAATTGCCCTAAACAGCCTCAGTTCTTTATGAAACTTGGCTTAAAAAAACCCAGTCTCTCCTCTGAGATGCTTGTGGTCTTTAAAGGTTGTTCTAATGAGTCTTGTGGGATGAATGTTTTCCTGGAGTTACTTGAGGACTGTCACCTTGTTTTCACTAGTGAGAGCACCAATCTAATTCCATTAGAAATTCCATTGGTAGTTAGGAACAGTTGCTGAGTACAGGTTTCACTGAAGAGTTTTCATGACCTTTCATAATTGTAGGCAGATTTTTAGAGTCCTTAAACAGCAAACAGTTTAGAATTTTTATGGAAGAATTTTGATTTCTCAAGTGTTCCTCAGAGCAGCTGTTGCTGCCCCATCCCTGGCAGTGTCCCAGGCCAGGTTGGATGGGGTTTGGAGCAACCTGGGATAGTGGAAGGTGTCCCTGCCCATGGCAGGGGGTGGAATGGGATGGACTTCCAACCCAAACCAGTGTGGAATTCTGTGAAACCCCTGGGCAACTCAGCAAGAACCAGCAGCACCTGACAAAATGTCAGGGCCTGGGCCAGATACCTCCTGAGAACAGGTGAGCCATGGAAAGAGAAGGTTTTCAGCAAGTAATGGAAGTAAGAAACAAATACAGATTTTCTGTAGAGGATCTTGAGGCATCCCTTTGGAAACACAGAGTTGAATTTTCCCCCAGATCTTCCATTTGCATCAAAAACTGTCATTGCCCAGCACAGGCTCCTCAGTTCTGGAGCCACCAGAAACCAACAGCAGGCTGGGATTGTAAAACTTGTTTCACTAAGAGTGATTTCCTCCTTGTTGGTTTGTTTGGGTTTTGTAATCAGACACTTAGGTCTGGCCTGGGAAGCACATCTCAAAGTGGGAAGGGATTCCTGTGCTTGTGTCTCACCTCAAATTTTATCAAACACCAATCTGAGCCTGGTGCTTTCTCTCTGAACTATTCCCCAGGGTGCTAAATACAGGAGCTGGCAGATCTGGGATCTTCTGTCTCTGCTGAATTTGGAGTAATTTTGTCCTTGCACTGCTGGTGCCTTTAGACAGCTAAAGAGTCCCAGAGCTCACTGCCTCTGTGTCATTTCAGATCTGATCCTTCTAAAGACTCTTCCAAAATAATGTCATGGCCAGCTGGACTTTCATCCTCCTGGTTTTTTATTTCTATGCTTATACATAATAAGGGCATAATTACATTTAGATTTAAGCCTTCCTTCAAATTCCATGTTTCTGGATAGCTGAAGAAAAGCAACTAAAAAATGCTTTCAAATTTGGATTCTGCTTTATCTCATCATTGATCATATTGGAATTGGTTTTCTTCTGTTAATGTAATTTCCTAATCTGTTTGAAATGCTCTTTGATACATCTGAATGAAAAGCATGCTATAAATGCCAGTGTGTGCCAAAGGTGTGTTGGATCCTCTGCAGGCAAACTAACACAAAATAAAATTCAACTTGGAAGTTCAGAGAAAAAAATATTCATTATCTGTATTTCTTCCTCAGATCTTCTGGTTTAAAGTAATTAAAGTGATCTTACAGTAGCTTCTTTGTTTCTCTGTTGTACCTGCTCTGTCTTTATAATTTTTATGTCAAAGGCATATTTGAATATTTAGCTCCTGCAGGGATTCTTCCTGCTCAAAAGACACTAGGTCTTTTCCTTGCCACTTCCTTACCTCCAAACTGCTTAGATTCTGCTTTTTTTTTTCAGTTTATTTTTGGCTTAATTCCTTGAGACTTAAATCTGTCTGGGAATTAGAAATATTATCCACTGATCTGTAGTGATTGTTGACCAATTTGGGTGCAAAACAGCTTGTTTGGATAGCAGTCACCAAAATTGTCCAAGAGTCTCTAAAAGATATTTTTATATAAAACACTTAGAGAATATAAAGTATAATAAATAATACGTCATGGTCAGTGGATGCTACATCCTGTCACTGTGCATTTCAGAGGAGATGTTATTTGTGGTAAAAAGCATTAGAAATAGCTCTAAACAAACATTTTATTTTCCAGATAGTTGTGGATAATCTGTGTTCTGTGATGGGTAATGGTCCCTGAAGAAACAGAACAGTTGAAATGATTTTCTTTTGCAAGGTATTCCAAAGCACATGGGTGGGCCAAAAGTCAAATACCAGCTCTTTATGACCTGAGTTTATATCATGTTTCTATCTGAATATTTCTTTATTGGATTAGAGCCAGGGAATGCACTCCAAGGGTTTTTAATGGCAAACTGCATTCTCTAATGCCTTCCCTAAGGAATTTGTAAGAAATAATGCTCATTTTAACTCATTCACGCATTATTTTTAGCCCAGTTCTCTTTGTCAGGCTTTTCACCCTTGCAAATGGTTTCCCATCACAGCCAGCTGGAAATTTTTCCAAACATGTCCTTATAAAGTTCTGTATTCAAACAGTGACAGTGATATATGAGGAGTTCTGATAATTACTGTTACCATTTGCTAAGCTCAAATGTCAAAAGTTTAGTGATGACTCAAGGCAGCTGGAAAATTTGCTTTAGAACAGAGAAAATACTTCAAAATAATTTAATTTAATGCAGTCTTTAAAGGTATTTTTTTATTATTATTTCTGTGTTTGAGCTGGTGCTGGAGGAGCAGTGTCCTGGAGTTGAGTGTGCAAGGTGCTCCTAAGGCATGAACAGTTTGAGCTGAATTATTTTTAAGGGGTACCCAAAGTATTAAAGTTTGACCTCTTAAACATGGCATAAAGGAATGGGAAATCAGCAGTAAAGAAAATTTTCTGGAATTTTTTTCTGGCAGCATACTGGTGGTTGACTTCAAGTACTGCTTGGGTTAGCCCTGCATTTATTTTGACAAAGTGACAGGAGAAAAGAGGATTGGTTACAGCTGCCAAGTGAGGTGTTGTCAGGGACTGGGGCTTTTCCATGGACTCCAGCCCTCTGTTGGCAGACCTGAAAGGAACCTATCTGCAAACTTCAGCTTGTCATCATGTCCTGCCTGCCTTGTCAGGAGTGTGAATAATTCAGTAATAAAAGCTACCATGCCAGAGTATTTTTTTCCTGCTGTCTTGAAAGATATTTGTTTCAGTAATAAAACATTTACCATGTAACCTCCAAATTACTTTTTTCCATGGGAGTCACAAAGTGGTGTGGTTTGGAAGGAGACCATCCAATTCCACCCCTGCCATGGGCAGGGACACCTTCTTCTATCTCAGGTTGCTCCAAGCCCTGTCCAGCCTGGCCTTGGACACTTCAGGGATGGAGCAACCACATTAATTTCAGCAGATTTTGTACTGTGTCTTAGCACTGGAAAAAAAAATGAGACTTTTTACAAGTTCTACAGGAACAATTTTACAGCCCTGTCTATGCAGAGCCCTTTAATCAAGCATCCCCCTGGGTTTCCTCATCTGGGATATCATAAGGAGGTTATCATGACTTCTCCTGATTAGGTAGAGCTCTCCACCATGCCAGCTCATGGTCAGGCAATCTGTGTGCTTGGATTACAGAGATTTTATCCTGGATGACTGGGCAATTGCTTCTACTCTGTTTTATTTGGCTGCATCAACAGAAGCAGGTTTTAATGGTGCTGTTGGGGTGTGTGCTCCCCAGCAGTGAAATGTGAGCTCAGGGAGCTGGGTTTCTTGCATTCCTGCACCATCTAACCCTGCTGGGGTATTAACATAACCCTCAACTCAAAACCAGCCCTTTTAACTTCCCAGCCCTTCAGTGCTTGGTGCAGAAAACAGCAGCTGCTTTGGATTCTTCAGTAGCATTGAGCATATGAACCCCTGGGCTGAAATCCCTCTGAAAAAAGAAGTGGAGATTTCATTTAATAGGGGAGAGAGTAAACCAGGTCTGGGCAAATTTGGAGTATTCTGTTTTTCATATTCTCTGAAAATTCAGAGAGTTAATTGAAACTTTTGAAACTAAATAGGCAGATAACACTGAAAGGTTTAACATATAGCACAAAAGATGGTCCTTTGGTTTAAGGTTCTGACTTGCTTCATCAGGAATGAAAATTGATGTTTTACCACTTCAAATTTTGGGTTGTTTTTTTTTTCATTGCCTCCAGGCAAGCTGAGCTTTTCACCTTGTCTAGATTTTCATTATGGTGTTCAGTAATAACTGTAAGTGATTTCGTTTTGGTATCTTTTGTTATAAACAGATTGAAACAAAAATAGGGGTGGCTGCTTTATTTTCAGTATCATGAAGTGGTTAATGTTGGTTTACTCCAGAATTTATAGGCTTGACGCTTGTTTCTGTGTGAACAGAAGAGGATCTCATGTCCACAAATTGCACTGCTGGCCAACCAAACTAAATTTAAATGATGGAGAGCTGTTCTGGTGCTTGGTACTTTGCTGATGAGAATTGGAGTGCTGTGGAGAGGGGGATGATTCACCCTGGGTAGGACAATGGACCAGTGGGAGGCATTCATTTGGATCATCTTAGTCCTGGATTAACAGCCTGACATTTAAATTGCATTCTGTTCCTTGTCCTTTCCTTGCATGTCTCAGTCGTGCTGTAATGTTCCTACACAGACAACCTCTCTCACCTGTTTTATCTCTGCTCTGACAGGATCACTTTTGAAGGAGTAAATGCAGACCACTTTTCTCTGCTGTGCTGCCCTTTGTACTTGCAGGTGCCAAAGATACCAATTCCCCAGATGAGCTAAAATGCACAAGAGAAGAAGCAACCAGTTTTTTAATCTTGACATTCTACTTTTTTTTTTTTTTTTTTAGTCTGCCTGCAAAATAAATCCTTTTTCTGGTTGTCAGAACTGAGGGTGGCCTGTGCTGCAGTCACAGCTGAGACTCTCATCCCAGGGCTTTTCTTTGTTACGTCTTGGAAACTTCAACCCTCCAGGCTTGTGATAAAGAGAATAAAGAATGTTGGGCAAGGAGCTCAGTGCAAGACCAAGGTCTGGGTCACTGACAGAATCCCCTGGAAGCCTCTGGCACTGCCTGACCCTGACAAAAAGAAAGCTCCACCAGGGTTTTTGTAGCCATTCTCCTTGTGCTGCTCAGGGGAGGGGTGCTTTTCATGGTTGGCAGTGGCTTAGCATGAGTGGCCACTCATCCATGATATATTTGCTGTATTCTACTGGCAATCCCAGCCATAATTCCTGGGCTGAAAGGAAATTTTCTCTCATATGTGATTAATCTGTGGCCATCTTTATAAAAATAGAAGCAAAGGCTGACATCAGGAGGGTAATATCCTCAGCAAGGGATTATAGTACAGATAGCTGCTAAAATAGGTGAAAAGGAAAAGAAAGTTTTTGCCTTATCCTTAGAAGCAATCAATTTAATGTGATTAATGTCATTTATTGTGAGTAGGGAAAGATTCAGAACTGCAGGGCACTTCAGGTTTAAAGTAAATTTTTGATTAAAGTCTCTTAGACTGCAGAAATGTCATTGGATAGGGGAAGGAGGGGAATCCCTCCATATATTATAAACTAAAACATCTGGCCTTGAACATACTGAAATACAAGATGTTAGCTGTTGGGTGTAGAACAGAACTTCTGTGGAGCTGAGTGTGAAGGAAATACTGAGTTGACAAGCCTGATGTTTTCCTCCTCCATAGCCCAAGACCAAAAACTGTCCTTTTAACAAAATGTTCTTGTGTTTGGTGTGTCACTGTGGTGTGGAGAGATGTGTCAACCCAGTGCCACTGGTGCTTTTAAAGCATTTCTGTTTTCTGTGCTTGTAGTTCTCTCATGAAAGTTGGAGTCTGTCAGTCTGACAGTCTTATAACAGCAGCAGAATAATTTGAAGAAATAGAAAATTATGAATAATGATGAAAGTAAGGAGCCTCTGGAGAAGTTGGCAAGGCTGCTGTCAGGATGTAAGAAAATAATCTTGCTTTTTAATGTAATGTAATGCAAGTTAAAGGACGTGGTAGAAACATTCCTTTGTTCTCTCTTGCTCATGGCCAGTGTAACCAAGTGAAATGATTCTGAATCACATTAGAGGGGGTGTTTGCTCTGTAGCTGTAGGTTTTCCAATACTTCATCCTTGGGACATTTCCAGGAGGTATTTTACAGTCCCTGAGGTTAGCAGGGACCTCTGGAGATGGTGGTGGCTCTTTACCACTGATGATGGCCTGCTGAGCTCAGCCTTCCAGTGGTTCATTCCTCCCACTGCCCCTTCTCCTGGTTTGTCCTGGAGCTTCACTGAAGTGAACCTTTTGGCAGTTACTTTGCTTTTTAGTGTTTGTTTTTGGCAGAGGAATAAGGCTAACACAGTGATGCCATCCATCCATGTGTCCCCTCATCCCAGCCTCCCCCTCAATCCCTGGAGCTTTTAAACACACACGTGGATTTCCATCAGATGAGACAGAGCAGCAGAGTCTGTACATGCAGTTCCTGCAGCTGTCACCAGAACTGACAGCAGCAGAGAGGGGCTGGGCTGGGAGGGAGCCTCCAGGAGAGCTCCAAGGGCACATCCAGCTCAGAGCAGACCCCAGGCTTTGTCCTGCCTCGGCTCTGGTCTGGCTGGGATGGTGCAAAGTGCCAAGGAAAAGTGTGGGGAGTAGTGATGAGAGTCTGCACATCTCTGAGCACTCAGGTTTTGCTGTCTGTGCTTGTTAAATGTGTCTTGTGAAGCCCTTTCTTGCCTGTGCTAGACATTCCCTGGCTGTGGGTGCTCCAGACTCCTGCACAGTAAGCAAGGCTTTCTTTTGGTAAAGAGAACACCCCATAAGCTACTCAAACACCACTGGGTGTTCCATTGCTTCCTACTGATCACAAGATCTGCATATTTTTACTTGCAGTTGTCTTTTTTTCCTCTTCCCTATTTAGCCACATTAGAAGTAATTAGTGCTGCATATATGAATTTTTAGGGGATTTTGTGCAACTCTGATTTTTTTTCATTTTCAGTGCTGCTGGCTCTTACTCCCAACATTGAAGCAATACATGCTGTTAAAATTGCTGAAGCAGTAATTGAGGTCAAGGCTCAGAAGCTGCTGCTTCTTCCTTGTGAATTATTAATTTTCAAGGCATACAGAAAGAGTGACATTGTAAAATTCATTATAAAATTCATTACAAAATTGTGTACTTTGTTACACTAGCTGTTCTATTTGCATGCATTCTGCTCTGCTTTTCATAACATCTTCTTGGATTACCTCTTACCATTTTTAGTTTTCAGTTCATCTGCAAACTGGATTTCTCACTTTCAACTCCTCCACATGATTTTGGAATTATTCTGATGTGAAGTTTGTGAGGTCACAGTCTTTCATAGTGAGAAATTACAGTGAAAAAAGGGAAGTTCCTACGAGTTTATCATGAGATCCAAGGCTGTGTTAGAAAACAGTTTGAGGTGATACAACTACTTCCATACCCACAGAAACAGTAAAAAAATACTGTTCTAAAACCAGGAACTTCTCAGCCTTTTGATTTCTGGTCTCAGTCCAAGCATGTAGGATGCAAATCAATATGTTTTCATTTTCAACCAGTTTAGTGTTGGACTTTGTCAAAAACTCTGTTGATGGCTCTTAGCTTAGGGAAGGGTAGAGAGTAGAAGGGCTGTTCAGTAGTGGTCAATTCAGAGACATTAACAGAGCTGACTTAGAGCTGGCTCTCACTGTTAGCTTCAAGCTGGCTTTGTCAGGACCTCATTTTTTATATTGTTTGCATTGTAGAATATTTGAGTCAGTCTTGGTGCTTAAATTAGCACAGTCTCATCCTTGCTGTGCATGTCGAGTTTCCTCCAGGCTGGGATCTGTCTCTGTCCTTGGTCTACTATGAAGTTTTCCACTTAACCCCATCCCCTGGTTTAAATTGATAGCCCTGCACCAGCCCTTGACATCCTGAAATCTCTCTTCCTGATGGAAAGTAGCTATTTCCAAACATTGGTGAGAACACTGCTTTTTATTAATAACAGTACAAAACTGCAGTGATGAAAGTGTGACGGTGCTTGTAACCTTCTTCAGGTGAAATAAGAAAATCACATTTATTCTTGGCTACTGATTCAAGTGTCTCTTCCTTGATTTCTTCAAGAGAGAAGAAATCTACAAAAACTGAAGAATTGTTTTAATTAAATGCACCCACAAGGTGTATCTGAAAAACTGAAGTAGACCTTCACCTTTGGCTAACCTCAGCTTTCCAAGCTTTTACCACACTGGAAAGGAATGTAGCCCCAAAAGGCTTTCAAGCTTGATGTGGTTTTTTGGAAGCTATTTAAGTTTTGTTGTGGGGTTTTTATTACTCTCTGATTACAGCTTAATGGCTTATTAAGAACAACAGTTCCATCCCAGTCCAAAAACATCTTTTCATAACCATTCTCCCTGTGAGTCACTGCATTTATTTATCTCCATATTTATTGCAGTAAATCCTTCACTTCCTCTGCTCCCCCAACCACCCTGTTTGTTTTTCTCACTGAAACCGTGGCTTCCATGGTAGAATACATCTTTGTTTTTCTGCAGCATTTCTGCATTTACAGAGCTGCACTGGGTTTTTCTTGGATTGCCTCCCCATTTTATGTTCTGTGTCTTTGTTAGAGCCTTTGAAAGCTTTTCCCAGCAAGCACAAAGTGCATGAAATGGCATGTGCAAATGAGCAACAGCACAGCTGCTAATTGAGCTAACAGATGTAAATAGGAAAAACATTACTTTTCTAATGCTGCAGGTATTTATAGAAACCATTCCCCATCTTCCATAACACTTTGATTATGGATGGAGCCTCTCTCAGGTTCAGCAAAGTTGATTAAGCTTTTGCAGATGGTTTGATTTGCTGAGGTAATGTGGAAGAAATGCAGATGTTTTCAAGCTTTTGTTTTAGATGCTTTAGGCAGCTAAGTGGCTTAAAAAGAAAGCTTTTGCTTTGCATCCTTTAGAAACATCCCTGGCTTTTGAAAGGGAACATATGGCAGGGTTGTTGAGTGCCAGCAGGGATCTGAGCTCTTGGATCTGCATTCCCCTCGTGCCTCACCTGCCCAGTCAGGTTAGTTTGAGCATCATTTGCCTGGAGTGGAGCATGACTTGCAAAATCCTCTGGCCAGACCCAGGCAGTTCCCATTTCCTCAGTGCCTGTCATTCATCCATCAAGATCCCAGATCCCAAGGACATAACCTCTCTTGGGAATGAGTGGCATTCTCATGGTGGAAGTGTGTTTGCAGCTCAGAGAAGGTCAGCCTCAGAGTAATTGGGATAATTCATGAAATTTTCTTGAAGGGCTTTTGTGTAATCCTTTCCCACAGTTTAGCAAGGTGATCCCCGCCTGGGCCAGCCTTGGAGGAGGAGCAGAGGAGCCTCCTGACCTGGGCACTGAGGGACCCAGCACTCTCTGCTCCCTGGGCTAACTCCCAGGAGCTTTTCTATGTTTTCAGCAGCCCAGGCGAAATCTTGAATGGCAATAGGAGATCTGTGGCAGTCTGGACAAATCCCAAGTCCTTTTGCACCAGAGGACTCTGAAGACCTCCATCTCCATCCAGCCCCATGGGGGATTTAGACTCACATTGCATTTGAGCCAGGGCACAATTTTGTTCTTTTCATCTGGCTCAATTCTCTTGCCTTTGCACAAACAGGATTTAGGTGTATTTATCTAATCCATAGCCTGTTCCTCTTCTAGGAACTTCAGAGAGTCCTTCTCTCCCTTTATCTTTCTCCAGTGGCAGACAGAAAATTTGTGGAAGCTTGAGGGAAATGGTTCCTGCTTAAGAAGTGAAATCCCAAACAAATGTGCAAATGTATTCAGTGTGTTAATTAATTGCTGTGTCTCTGCAAGGTATCTTCAGCTTCTCTCTGCCCTGGCAAGCAGGTCAGTGCTTCCCACACCAGTTCTGTAACCTACTTCTGTCTGAAGATATTTAAAAAAAAAGTCCAAACCTTAGTGTTTCTCTTCTTCCTCACAATGCTGCTTTTTTCCAAATAGCTGCAATGGTGTGTTCTGGCTTTGGTAATTTTTTTTTTTTTCCCTGCAGTAAAAAATTCTCATTTTTCTTCCCTCTTAGGACTTGGCTACTAAGAAATCCACTAAAGCATTTCCTCATCATTTTGTAAAATCACAATTGCTTGGTGTCTAGGATAATTTTAAAATCTGAAGTTGGGATCACAGGCCATGAAAATTGATGTGGCTTGGCTGCACCTGCTAAGCAGAGAGCTTGTGGGAGATACCTTTGTATAGGTTTTCCACCCCCCACTCTTCTCTTTCTTTAGAGAACTAAAATTTAATTACAGAGCTTGGAAAACTCTTCACATCATGTAGAGACTGAGCTAAATAAAACAATGAGAGGAAAATGAGAGCAAGGCAGGAATAAGAATTGTCAAAAAAAACCACCTCATACTTGAGATTTCTGTACTACTCAAAGGTTTCATTCAACTCCTTTTGAAATGGGAGGGGATGTGTGGGGGTTGGTGGGTGTGAATAATTATTTTCTGCAAGGGGGCAAAGAAAGAAAAGGTGGATTTCAATATAATTCCTAGGGCTAATGGGTAGATCTAGCTGGTTATTATATCCTAAAGCCTTGGCTGAGCTGAGTAATGAAAGCCATTTTACTGGTGCTCAGGAGTCCCCTTTCCTAATTACTTTAGAACCACAAGTCAGGTCCTAGCAGAAGTTGTTTGGAATTTAACCTTGGTAATAAATGTTGGCTTCAGATAGTGTTGTTAAAATAGAGCTGCTTTAAAAAAATAATTACTACTGTTATGACTACTAGCACAGAAGAGGGAAAGGCAGGAGCAATTGATCTGTGATCTTTTTCTGTCTCCACTTGAATTTTATAGGATTGTGGATCTAAAGGATGTGAAGGTGGATCAGAAAGTTTGTCACAGTATCTGTGTGGTTGTGGTCACAATGAAAGGACAGATATGTTAAACTGAACATTTTCTTACAGGGACTGGCCAAATAGTGCAGGGTGTGAAGCACCAGCAGTGGGTATGGATAATAAATTTAAGGATAATAAATGAGCTGAATCTGCTTTGGTTTTGTTTTTTTTTAATTTTACTTTTGGATAATCCTTATACCTAATTTGTTTTAAATGAATAAAAGAGATTCCTGAGGGAAAGTTTCCATCAGAACTTTTCCAGACTTCTCTGGTAGCTGTCACCAAAGTATTGTGTTTGCTTTGGATAACTGAGCAGATCTTCTTTGGGTTACAAATTAAAAGCTTAATAAAAGACAAGCAGTTAATAAGCATAACTTGATGCAGTATAAACAGTTGAAAAAATAAAGTCTCTTCTCCCAGAGCTGCCAAATCAGGTCAAACATCAGTTCTTGAAACAGTGCCTGGTTCTTGAGTGTGTGTTTCTACATGCTTTTAGAAAGGGTAGAAGGGAATTCTCTTCTGGGGTTGAGGCTCTATAGATCCTCTCCAAAGTGTTCTTAAATACAATCACAGAATCCCAGAATGGTTTGGGTTGGAAGGGACCCCAAAGCTCATCCAGTGCCACCCCTGCCATGGGCAGGGACACCTCCCACTATCTCAGGTTGCTCCAAGCTCTGTCCAGCCTGGCCTTGGACACTTCCAGGGATCCAGAGGCAGCCACAGCTTCTCTGGGCACCCTGTGCCAGGGGCTCAGCACCCTCACAGGGAAGAATTCCTTCCCAATACCTCATCTAAACCTACTCTCTATCCATTTAAAATCATTTCCCCCCATCCTGTTTATTTTATATGTGTTTATTCATGTCAAAGTTATTTATTACACCTCTTTGTACAAACAAAACATCTTTGTTTAAATAACAGAGGATGCTTTCTGTGGGATATGTTAGGTCCTTGAAGGGATGTTATGAATCCTTCTTTCCCATCTCATTTCTAGCAGGATTTTGCCTGTGCCTCTTTATAATGCAGGGTGCATCCTGCTCTGCTGAGTTTTTTGCTTTGATTATTCAGTGTTGCACACAAGCAGCTGTGCCCAGAGAGAAGTGCCCCCTGTTCATCAGGAAGTGCTGAGCCATATGGCAGGTGAGGATGGAATATTGCAGCTCTGGGCTGAGCCCCTCCTGTTCACAGGCAGCTTCACACCCTGTGAATGCATCCCTGCCAACACCACCAGGCCCTTCAGCCCAGGCTGCTGAGTGACAGCCTGGCTTCCTGGAGCCTTCATCCTTCCTTGCTGAGCTCTTGCTTCTCTTCAGTCACTGCTGAGAGCCCATTTTCCTCATAAATAACTCATAAAGGGACAGAGGGAAAAGCCAAAGGTGTGCTGTGAGCTGTGTGCACTGCCCTGCTCTTGGATATTGTACACATAGGGAAGGTGCAGTGGTGCTTCTCAGCCTTGTGCTCAGCTCCATCCTTTGGAGAAACACAGGAATGGGGAACAATGCACAGGAAGGCCTCAGTGAGTTCAGTTTCCACCTGAGCTATCATAACCTGCACCTATGGATTGAAATTGCCTGGGTTTGGAAATTTTGTTTCAGCTGAAGATGGCACTGGCTTTGTAGTGTTAGTTTTTGACACTCTTCAGTTGGATGAGTGTGGAAATGGGTGTGCTTGCAGCAGAGTGAGAAAGTCACTGCACACACAGTTGCCTTTAGTAGGTGCCATATTGGACCAAAACAGCTGCTCTTTCACCCCAGAAGAGCAGGAACCTGTTTCTAAGGAGGAGTGGGATTTCTGCAGCCATATTTGTAATAGGATATTTCTGGCCTTAAACTGTGTTTTAAACTTGGTTGAAATTCTGAGCGCTTTCCCCATAGTTATGGACATCTGTGATGCACCTGATCAGCTGAAAAGTGAAATCACAGAGTTTCTGATGGATCACAGGTTTTCTTTTCTATTTTTTTTCCTTTTGTATTTTAACCATGGGATAACCTTTATCCTTTCACTGGTAGAAAAACTTAGCAGCAGAAAACCAAACCATCATAAGGGGAGCTGATCTTAAGTGTTTGAAGCATGGTGTTGGAGCCAGGGAAATAAAATAGTGATGTGTTCCAAGCTTGACTGAGGCAAAAAGGTTATATTAGTGCTGCTTCCTGGTGTGATGTGATGTCCAGCTCTGGGTGGTGTGTACCAGAACACTTGGGATGTGTTTGATAGGCATCATTTTATGTGGTGGTAAGCCTGAAGCTGACAAGTGACATTGTTGGAAGCAGGACCATGCCTTGTTGTGATCCCACAGGTCATTGCAGTGGGATTTTGTGCTCCTCCTAGTATAAGCAGAGCCTTGGCAGAGGATTTCAGTGCTTCCACAGCCTCTGCTCTCCAGGCAGCTCCAGGGTACCAGGACAGTGTTCAAAACCTCCTCATCTACTGCACACATTGTTTTTTTTAAACAAATGTGAGTACATATATTTCCCAGGTTTTCCTGCTTTATATTCCAGCAGCACACAAAAATGGGAGCTGGAAATGCAGCAGAATGCACTCTGGAGCACAGGCCCCTCAGTGTGTTTGGGTGGAACACGTTTAACACCAAGCTGTAAGGTTCAGTCTCAGAGTAATAACATACCAGGAACGTGGTGTGTGCCTGGCACAGGGATCACACAATGGCAGAATTTATCTTGCTCAGCATTTCTGTGCTTTATAAGCACAAACTACCAGAACTGGGTGGTTTTCCCTGGATGCAGAGGTTATGGAATAGCAGGCAGTGTGTGTGTACCTAAGTGGGCAGAGACTTTTCCCACTTCATTCCCCAGTGTAGATTCCTGTGGAGCACAGACTCTTCTTGGTAAGGATTCAAGGCTCTGGGGGAGAGCTTTCCCTTGCTGGGAGCTTGACCCTGCCAGTGGCAGTGTGGGGCTCCCAGCAGCACATTGCCATGTGAATTCCAGCACATTCCATCCCTGCTGTGCCCAGGTAACTGTGCCTGTGCTTCCCCCCAGGAGGACTTTCGGAATAAAGTTGAAGATTACATTAAGCGCTACGCGAGATGATGAAGGGGGATGGATGGCAGGACCACGGCTCCACTCCAGACTTGTCCTGAACTTCCAGAGCAGCCAAACCAGCCCAGATTGTACCAGCCCTGTGTCCATGTTGTACTGAAGAAGAAAACTAGCTTCATAACCTGTTCATATTCAAAGGAGAGTTCAGCATAAATACAGCAAGAAATTGTGTCTGTTGGTTGAAAAAGTTGTCTGCTTCCTTTTACAAATGTTTACTCTTCTGAACTGTACTGTATATCCTGTTGATGAGATATGCTTGAGAAGTTAAAAGAATTCACTATTGAAATTGTAATTACACTTTTTTTTTTAAAAAAACTCTTGCCTGATCTGGAGGGGGGAAGGAAAAAAAGCAAACCCAAACAACCCAAGCAGAAAAGGTGGCGTGTTTTTGGAACACTTCGAGTTGGCAATAAATGGTCTCCTGTGAACCAAATCACAAATCTGTTGCTTTTGATGAGCAGAAACAATATGAGCTTTTTCTAAGAGTCACTCAGCTGAGGCTTAGAGCTTGCCAGAGTAGAAGTGCAGAATGAGATTCTACTTCTGGTATTGAAATTCTCAATGCTATTTAATGTAAGTATGTTTTTGTCACAGTTTGGATTTTTTACATTGTTAATTTCAGGCCCTGTTTGGGCTACAGTATTTTTTTTTGTTGTTGTTTCTACTCATTGTGTGAAGTAGTTAAAAAAATACAGGCTAATACGTAACTTAAGTACATGTTTAGTATTAGTAAAATTATATATATATATTATATATATTATCTATTTCTGTGAAAAAATTAATGAAAGGGAGATTTTTTTTTTAAGAAATCTGCCTTTGGCTTTCCAGTCTGAATGTGGTGAGAGAGCATCAGATGCTGTTTGATCTGATGAAGGTAAATTTAGGCACCGTTACCTGGAGAGTGCCTAATTGTGTTCTCCAGATTGCTGCACTGAAAGGGAATGACACAGCTGGAATCACAACACATTTCCCCCCACTTGTGCACACTTGGCTTTCTTGATTTGGAAGAATGTGATGCTGCAATTGCCTTTATTTCTGTGAGCAGGATGGCACTGAGAGCCTGCAGGGGAGAGCAGCTTCAGTCCCTGTGCTAGAGCTCCCTGGGCATCCTCCAGCATTGGTATCACACACAGGAGCTGATGGAGCCCAGCCAGGCTTTTATGAACCAGAGAAATAAATGTTTGTGTGGTTTCATGCAGAGCAAGTATGTGTGTGGCACTTGGGCATTGACTGTTGGGGTTTTATCCCCCCTTCATTCTTTCCTGCTGGAGGAAATGCAAACAATCTCCATCACGAGCACAGCAGAGCTGGGGTGCAGACTAAACATGAAACTTGTGTGTTGAGTTTTCCCTGTGCCTTTTCCTTTCCAGCTTCACAAGCTCCTGTAGCTGTTGCTGGAGGCCTGGGAAAGCAGAGGTGAAATGCAGGGACTGGCATGCAGGAGGAGAGCTTCACCTGCAGATAATACCCACAAGGTAACACAGATCAGCCCAGTATTGTAGGCAGGCAACTGCAGTGAGAGACCTTAGCTGCCAAAACAGGTATGTCAGCAAAGGTAAGGAGTGAAACACTCACAGAAATAGCAAGGTTGGGAGACACATCCAGATTTTGCTTATGGCATCAGAAGGATTCTCTTACTCTGGAGTGGAAGACTCAACCAGGTTGCTGTAACAAAGTAGTTCTTGCTGTAGAGGCACCCTAGTACTGGTAGCAGGTTCCACCCTTCAGGAGGAGGGGTCCCAGTCCCCATTTCTTGGACTGTCACCATGGATGGCTCCTCCCTCATGCCAGGAAGCTGCTGCTGCTGTGCCCAGGGCAGAGCAAAGCCAGGGTGCTGCTGTGTCTCGGTACCAACAGCCATCAAAGCCATTCCTGCCTCCCAGAACAACCTTGTCTAACCCCTCCCATGTATTGTTGCTTGCCTGGAGGAGATGAGCAGAATAATAAAGTTTGGATGCTGTTAAATACTGTACAAGAGGGTCTGAGTATTGGTTTGTCCTCATCCAGGATAGGGGGCAGATCCTAGATCTCATCACCTCACAGTCCAGGAAGATAAATTGTATTTTTCCTGAATTTGAGGAGATGGGTGGAGGATGGATGTATTTACATAAATACATATTTATATGTATTTGTATAGATGCAACTAACCTATGCTTCTGCCAGAATTATAGACTGGTTTGGGTTAGAGGTGGGTGGGCCAGGCAGAGGGCTGGGTGTCCCTCTAGGTTTTGGGGTTTTTTTGGGAAATGAGAGAGCCAGGAGTGCACAGCAGCTGGGTGTTCACAGGGAACCCCCTCCTGAGCCACCAAGGCACTGAAGGGGTCTGGAATGGACCAGAGCTGTCAGGGTAGGGTTGGGAGTCCCCCAGTCCCATCCCAGGTGCTGCCCAGTGTCCCTGCACTGGAGCTGACCCCACTCCTGGAGCCCCGACCTGCCCAGGGACCCCACTGCCCCCCGGGGCGCATGGGGTGGGGTCAGCACTACCGGGGGTCTCTGCCATCACAGAATGAGGGCACTGAGGGGGAGCCTTGACCTTCACAGAGACAGGCACCCGGTTTGTTCACATATTTATTTATTTAGGTAGGAAAAACACCTTATTCCCATTCCTTGTTAACCCCACCCGCTCCCACCGCCGAGTTCCCCGGAAAGTTCCCCCCCTCCCAGGCAAAACCCAGCCCGTGCAAGCCTCGTCCTTGTGCTGGGGGCTGGGGGAGCAAATCCTTTCCACGTTTTTGGGGGAAACCCCAAAAAAGCGACACGGAGAGGAAGCCGAGGATGTCCCAGACCCGCTGGTCTCACGTGTGTTGATGCCGCGCTGGCGCTGCGGGGCTGGCAGGACACACATCCCTTCAGCGGTTCCTTGGGAAGGAGCCGTGCTGTCCCTGCCCCGGGGCGGGCAGGACACACATCCCTTCAGCGGTTCCTTGGGAAGGAGCCGTGCTGTCCCTGCCCCGGGGCGGGCAGGACACACATCCCTTCAGCGGTTCCTTGGGAAGGAGCCGTGCTGTCCCTGCCCGGGGCGGGCAGGACACACATCCCTTCAGCGGTTCCTTGGGAAGGAGCCGTGCTGTCCCTGCCCGGGGCGGGCAGGACACACATCCCTTCAGCGGTTCCTTGGGAAGGAGCCGTGCTGTCCCTGCCCGGGGCGGGCAGCACACACATCCCTTCAGCGGTTCCTCTGGGAAGGAGCCGTGCTGTCCCTGCCCCGGGGCTCGCTGCCCTCCGCGCCGCCCCGCAGGGACCCGCCCGTCCTTACACGATGCCCTCGCTGCGTTTGCTCCTCCACACCACGAGCGCTGTCATCAGCAGGGTGACCAGCACGGGCAGCACGATGAAGGGACACAGGACGCCGTTCGGGGGGTCGTGCAGAGCCCGGCCCGACGGCGAGCAGTTCCTGAAGTATTGCTTGTGCACGGCCACGAAGAACTCGTCCACCAGGCGGTTGGGCCAGTAGCAGTCGAGCCTCTCGGCGATGAGCGCCGTGCAGTTCGTCAGCTCCCCGTAGGTGCTGCAAAACACAGGGACACCGGGTGGCACCGCGGTGACACAGCCACGCCGCCTTCCCCCCGTGCAACACAAACTACTCTACACACTATACATACTGCATACAAAGTATGTACTACATCATTTGTAATATATATATGAAGGCAATGTAATATATCCCCCCGTGTACAATATATTGTATTCCGCTACAGAGGTGTGTACTTAAGATTGTACTAGGCTACTATTTGATTCTTAAATT
>VZTT01064222.1:2922-81230 GCA_013400855.1 Buphagus erythrorhynchus | reverse complement strand
AAAACTTAGTTTCAGTGATTTTCTAATCACATTCTAACAGCAGCAGTTCTCTGCAAAAACTTAACTATGTGCTGGCTAAAATGGAAAATTCCATTGCTTATGATTAATACCCTGCTTAGTATTAATTACAATTAAAAAGCTAATTAAAACCATTAATTAGAAAAAATAATTAGGAAAGTTATATAATTCCCAACAAAACAGACACTGCTCACAAATGATGCTATTTCTTACATTAAGTTGTACCAGTAAGATATCTCGGAATTTGTTACAAAGCAATGCAACAAATAATAGCTGAAAAGCCTCATTTTTCCCTGAAACAGTCTCAATGGAAAATATTTTTCAGTAATCTATTAAACAGGTTTACCATTGAAACAGTCACATGCTGTCCAGTGAAAAAAGGCTGCACCAACTCAGAAGTGTGAAAGCAAATATAGAGTTTTGAGCAATATAATCCTCCACAGGCACATTTTGCTACTGCTTTCACTCAAGTCCATTTGAAACAGGCTAACACCAAAGCAAAATAAGTTACTCAAACTGAAATAAGAGTGGGTTTGCACTGACTTAACTAAAACAGTTAAAACAGTCTGGGAGTGAATGAAACCTGTTATGTCTGTCTCTGCAATAAGACCCTGTGTAGATGGGTCTTTCCTTTGTTTGGGTAAGTATTTAAATACAGTTTAAACTTGATTTATGCCAATTTGGTTTAAATAATATGCAGAGTGGTTTGAAGACTGGCTAATAAATGGATCAAGATGGAACTACATCTTCACCTAATTGAATTAATTTTAAAATGTGTTCAAAGGATTCCACTTACATTGTCTTCATGGCATTAAGAAGCAAAGAGAAAACTTTCAACTGGTAGACATCCTGTGAAAGAAATTGAGCTAATCTTTTTTTCTTCTTAAATTAGGAAGAAAAACAGAACGTTACAGAATGAAGACTCCAAAATATCCATAAAGGAGAATGTTTTGGAACGAATACCCTTTCCTAGCTTTCTTTCTTTCCTCTTCATCCTATTATTCCTTGTATTGGTACCTTTATTTTGCATTCCAAGACAACATTTTCCAGAGCTCCCGCAATGTTTTGAATAGGTTTTTCCTTTTAAGGAAAAATTTAGAAGACTTTAAGACTTCAAATCACTTATTTTGGTACTTTACTTTCTGATTTCTGTCAGTAGTGTCACTGTTCAAATTGATTAAGTCCTGAACCATTATCCATTTGCAGAACATAATAATGGTATTACCAGTTGTTCTGCTGGGATGAAAAAACAAGCTATCTGACAATCATATCATTAAACAAGCAACACAAGCTAGAAGAACTGCAGGTTTCTTGGGTGTCTCCTTTGTGCTTTTTAAAACACTACCTAACACCACTTTAATACAGGCCACAAGAATATCTGTGCAACAAAGACCTTCAGGCAACATTCAAGACATAGAAATCAGGGAATCACATCTTCAAATCCAGCTTATTATTGAAGTCACAGTATCTTATTCATCAGCTTATACAAAGCTAGAAGAAACAATTCCTCTCTGAGCTATGGGTAAGCATATAAGCACATTTAAGAGTAGCCCAGCTGGCAGTGAAGTTTTCAAATTTTTGACATTTTTGTTGGCATTGATTCAAAACTTTTAATTTCAAATGACAAAGTCATGTCAAAGACAGTTTTTCTAATCAACCTTTTATACTATAAAGTGATTTATTTTTTTTATTTTGGCAGTGCCAATATCAATTGAGATGTCAGCATATATTCATATCCAGTGCAGAAAAAAATATGAACCATCTTAAATCTTGCCAGTACCATGCCACACTCCCCTTTGCAAAAGAAAATGTTTTTATTAACTAAATTTTAATATTTTAAGTGAAAGTCTCTAGAGCTTTAGAACCCTGATTACTAAAACTAGAGACTGATGCAGCAGCAATGCATTTAATCCCAGCTCTGTTCACTGCAGCATGGCACCTTTGGTTCTCAGCTCAACAGCCCTTCCTGCCTGCCAATTGCTCCCAGAAATCTGATTCTTCCTTTGCATACACTGGCTACATACAAAACCCAAGTACTATTAAAATCCTGCTTCTTTTCCTGCCAAATAACTTGATTACTCCATTTCATTTCAATACTTGCTTGACAAATCCAACTCTGGAAACACTAAGGCCTGGACTAATGTTTACAAGAAGTCATTTCAGCAAGTCTTAACCACAGAATGAAATGAAGACAAATAAAATTCATCCACGTATCTGGATTTTTTTGACTCTTACATACATAAAATCTGTGTAGCTAACGGGACTCCAGAATACTGCCAAGAGGGAAATGAGACAGGAAGAACAGGTCAATACAAAAGAACTTGCTATATGTATTTTTCTGTATATCTTACCATCCAGTGCATAATTATTACCTGCTAATGTGTATATGCAAACAAGGTGGCTGAAAAGAATGGCATCATTTTGCTGGAATTGCTTTCAACTGATGGATATTTTAATCTTTCTAATTGATTTAAGTTACATCCCAATCCTAAGGCATGAGATGCCTTAAGCAAAGGACAGTCACTCATTTATAGCAAATTAAGGTACTCTTAGAGTAACACATCACAACTTCATAGGAAATTATTTGGTATTTTTTAGATTATTGTAATTTAGACAAATGAGTAAACAGTCCATTGAATCACAGGGTAGAGAAAATGATTGGCAATTACATTACTTGAAAGAATGTTACCAGAACAAAATTGTTAAGTAGCACATTTCTAAGAAAGCGACATTTTACAAAAAGACAAAGACATATATTTTCCACCAAAATCTAGAGCTGCTGTCATCAACAACCCAACAAAAGCTACAGCTACCTAAAATGGAAATGAAAATGTAATGTATGGAAATATTCTCTTATAAAATCTCCTTAGGCTTCACATGTATTAATGTATTAGTTTGCAAACATTAAGATCAAAGGCAAAGCAACAAATACATCCTAAAAAGTTTTTAGTCAGATTTTTATTAACGATATACAAGTAGCAAGGCATAAAAAATTAATATGTTCAAGCCTTGAAATGTCAAGTGTAATGATCTCTAGCTCTGCTTACCTCCTTTGCTTTTTGTTTCAGTCTAGCTTGCTCTGGGTCTTCTTGCCTTGAGCGACTCTACATGTTTAAAAAAAAATGGGGAAAAAAGGTTAACAGATGGTTTAAGAACCCCTCATCTGTTGCAGTAAGTTAAAAAATAGCAAATAAATAGGAACAGGATACAAGGTATCAAACATGGGACACTTAAATTGATTGAAGTGCAATTTCAAACCCATAAGCCTCATCTAAAAGACAGTTAAATGTTCAGTTGTAAATGAGATGTAGTTGAGATTTTAATTTAAAAAACAACCAAACCAACCAACCAAAAAAAAACCTACAAAAAAGAAAAAAAAAAAAAAAAAAAAAAACCTCAAACCAACCAACTAACAAAAAAACCAACAAAAAAAAANAAAAACAACCTCAAACCAACCAACTAACAAAAAAACCAACAAAAACAAAAACACAAAACAAAACCAAACATAGAAACCCTCCATCAACCCAACCATGTTTTTGTCAATGTGAAAGTTTCCATACAGGTTTAGATTTCAATTATTCAAGATAAACAAATTCAAGCATCCAAGATCAGAAGTTACACTCTTTCCATTATCCAAACTTTTAAAGTCCTTACAGCCACGTAATTTAAAATGTACTGTTTGCAAATAAGCTTGTATTTAGCTCTTGGTAGAGAACCTGAAGAAAAGCATTGTAGAGTTGCCCTCAGAAAAGGTAAATCTTAATTAGAAAGATGTTACTATTCCATATGAGCTTACTGTGAGTACAGCATAGAAATACACTCTGTTAAACCCATTCATGCACTACTAATATTAATGCTATCATTTTTAAAACTGGATTAATATTGCTAAATGCCAACTTTTGTATTTTCCTTCAAAACCAGGAACAGCTCTGAAAGCAGATAATTTAATTGGAATAACAACCTTTCAACATTTCTTTAGACAGACTATTTAATAACCATATGTTAAAAACCATTAAATTTGTATTTGTGCTCACTATGCATTCTCAGACTGATGGAATTCAAAACTCAAGAGGCACATAATACACATATTATACTTTAATAAACGAGTGATAGCATTTAGCAAATGTTGCATAAAAAGTTACAAGATGCTCCAATAAAACCTGTAGCATCTATGGAAAACTCTTGTTCCTGATACCTGGGAGATGTAGTAGTTCTACTTCAGTATTTCTTTGAGATTTCAAGTGATATAATTTACACAACTCATAAAGGAGTATCTGTGCCCTCTCCTATCTGTCATTCTGCTTATTGCTATGCTGAAGGCAGATCTGAAACCTGAAAGAATATTAGTTCGCAAACTTACATATTGTCAGAGTTTTGTTCTGGTGTTTAACTTTTTCATAGTATATTCTGGTCAGAATTCAAAAATCCATTAAGAAACCCAAAGGGAGATAGGTTTTAAGGGCTCACACTCAGAATGGTTGTGTACTATTTCTGATACACCTGTAGAGTGCCTTGGCTTGATTTGGCTCAGTATTCCATATCCTTTCTCCTGTTAGTTTTGTGGGTTTGGTTGGTTTTTTTTGAACCTGGATTATTTTTTTTTCAGCTAATATAGCACACCTATAAAACACAATGCTGATAACACAGGGTGACATTAAACAACAATGAGATTTTCACATGTGCTTAACTCTTCCACTGTGCACATCAGCTTCACCTTCCAACAACATCTACAAGTGTTTTTGTGTCTGCTGGCATAAGAGGTTGTTGGACAGGACAGTGTCTGCAGTAAATGAGTGACAAATTGAAATCTGAGATAGCCAATGACCAAATCAGACTCTCATGTTGCAGTTGTGCCAACCAAGGAAGAAACTCCACCTCAACACAGGCTGAGGTTCCTTCTAACTGCTGTGGCCAGACAAAGAGATAAACATAGATAAAGTGACTTAATGTTCAAAGGGCAAAAAAAGTGTTTCATGAAATACATGGGTCTGCCAGAGAGCTGGGTTTCTAATCAGCACAGCAATTACTAACAACTTGATTACATTCATACCTATTAGGTTAAAAACCAAACTACCAAAGCCCAGTCAGTGAGCTGCTTCTCTAGGACATGGGCTCAGGTCAGTATTTATGAACTGAGCTGAACAAGGTCCTTGCTGTCATTTTGCAATAACAATTCAATCACTGGAGCTTCAGTTTCTCCAATATGATGTATGGAAAAGCATATTTAGCCCTTTCATGGGTTTTGATGATAAATTTATAAATGTACAATGCACTTCTGTTGCCTTGTGAGTCTCACAGTGAAAGCAGTACAGAAACACAAAGTGTTGTTATACTACTGTATGAAGCTGAAAATTCGCCAAATGCAAAGTACAAGTTAAAAGTACGTCAGCTTTAGGAGAAAGCAGAGTGTCCTGAGAGAATCCAGCTAAAACTTCTGAAACTGGTACTAACTTTCTACAAGGAAATGATAGAACCCTGGAAAACACACCAGATGTACTTTGTCTTTGGGGACACTGTAAGAAAAATTAAAGCAGCAGATGCAAAGTAACATTGCAATTTCCTGGGCTCCACAAGTGAAGGAAAAACTCTGCAAATGCTACAGAGTCAAGTAACACATTTAAAAGCTGGGGCTTTTTCTTTCTTCCCCAGAAACTGACCAAGTAAGAGCAGATCTAGAGTTCAGGATAATCTCAATGTGAAAAAGCAAATCTGTGTAAAGCTCAAGTTTGTTCACAGTAAATATACGATAAAAATTATTGCAGAGGTGAAAACAGGTACTGAACTCCTGAACAATATCAAATACAGCAATCTTGTTTCAAAAATGAAGATCTAAAATACCAGGTGAAGTTAAATATATAGCCCAGATTAAAGGTGAAGATAGAACTACTTTTACATTTAGAGTAACGCAATAATTTTCTAGTTAATGCTTGAATCCATGCCAAAGAGCTTTTCCAAAGAATCCATGCTAGTTCTTGTTTCAAACAAGCAGAATTCCAGCTTTACATTGGATATATCATTACTGCTAAAAAATTAATGAATTTAACTCTCTTGTGTTCAGATAAACTTTAACAGATTTTTTTAAAAGCAGATTTGTAAGACTAAAATACTTTCTTGCTGGATACCATGCCAGTAAGCTTCAGAAATAAAATCATCAGCATATGGAGGCTAAAATGTATTAAAGGACAAGTACAAACATCAACTATTTCATTAATTCTTCACCTTATGATCTAATGTAAATTATAAAAGGCTTCACCAATGCTCATGCAACATAGATTAAAGCAAATATAAGCAAATGCAAATGTCAAGCTTAAGAGAGGTGCCTAAATAAGCTTTAGAAATGTCACTGGATTCCCTTTACACTCCATTCCACATGTGAAATCTCTCCCTTCCTCTGAAGAGTTTGCACAATTTTGCTGCTTCTCAGCTTTTGTAATGCTTGTCTTACATGTCAACATCACCAAGCAATTATTTTAGTATTTTACGCTTACTTTTGTCAAGCTACTGACTAATCATTCCTAGCTTTTTTAAATTGCTAGGATTCAAATTTTAAATTCTAAACTCTCTTTCTTCCAGTTAATTCATATTTGGAGTTTTCTCTTCCTTTCTCTCTAACATCCAAATCTTGACATGCAGCACTTCATCTGTTTTGTGAACCATGCTTTTCCAAGGTCTTTCAATGCACCAACGTCTCCTTCTTCTACAGCTTTGGAAACACCCACTAATCAGAGAACTCACCAAACCAAATACTTTCAAAGACTTTATCACAATTCCTTTGCCTTCTCCTCCCTGTTCATCATGTCTAGATCTGAAAATAAAGCAGGCTGCATTTTTGTAATATATTTTCCTATTAATGAATAAACACCTTTAAAAGCAAGCAAGCTTCCCATAGTAATTTTAGAGAAAGCCAGGACTGATCCTAAGCAGATAATACACTTCTAAATATATTAAATGCTGTCTCCCACTGAGAATGTATTCAGCAAACCAGGTTTATTAACTTTTCTCCCAAACAACAGCTATTTTATTAGACCAGACAACTTGATATTTTAATTGTGAAGAACTTACGTGCTTTGTGTTAGAGAGTTCTTTATCTGGAAAGTGAAAACTGCATAGATCACATTAGGTCTATGGAAATATTGGACTTCCAAAGTATGAAAAGCAGTGTATGTTAAATGTGTGTATTCAAAACAACAGAAATAAGGAGCTTCATTTACATGTTACCAAACTCCCTAATGTTGCAAACCTCAGCTCTTCCTCTGGCTTGTGTTAAGGCAGGAGGCCACAAAAAGAGACATCTAATTACACATGGAACAGTGTAGTTTTAAGGGTATTTTAGATTTCATAGAATTGCCTTAAATTAGAAAGCAACAGTGTTTTTAAAATTATAAGGGTATTTACAACCCATAAAATTATATACCTATAAACATGCACCAATTTTTTAAAAATTGGGGCATACTCTGCATCTATGCAGATGGACAGATTAAAAGTACTTCTGATGTGTTTCATTATGATAATTATTCAATACTTTGCTTGATTATTAACGTTGAAGTTGCATTGTTGCTACATTTTTGATCCACTAACAGAAGTAAGTTTTCTGTTTAGATTTGTAAGGATTTTAAAGCCTCAGCTTGTTACTCCTGTGTTGGGAAATGTCTCACAGGGTCTCTCCTGCATTTAGCTACATCTGATCCCAGCTAAGGCACTTGCAGCTCTACTGCCCCTTATCAATATATACACTGGGGGTCTTTAATGCCTCAAATTCATCATTTTTCATTAAATAAAGTTAAGAGTCACAACTGCAGGTGCTATACTATTGAGAGCCACTGCTGTGCCAACCGCTTCAATTTTAAACCTATTTTTCCCCATTGATGACATTAGAACTTCACCCACGGCTGTACCAGCTTATAACTTTCACTTTTAATTAAAGAAATTAAATTGGCAACATGAAACACTTTGCTTTTACATTAGCTTTGTTAATAAAAAGTGAAAGTTAAAAGAATCATAGCTGAGGGTAAAACGCTGCTCAGTGTTACAACCATGGTGAGGTGGAATGCAAAAGCACAGGTCTGAAAAATTATTTATATTAAAATCATTAAAATTGCAGAAGAAAACTCCTAAAAATTCAGGAAATTATCTCAACACAATAATTCCCATTTTGCTCTGATCAGAAGCAAGTTCTAAGTGCTCATGCAGACAGAAGGCTGCAATGAATCCACTGCTCTCAGAGGAGAGGGGAAGGATTAAATGGAATGACAGCTGAACTCATCTCAGACTCAGGGAGCAGCCCCTCCAAGTTATCACAGCACACGTGTGCAAGGAAATCTGCAGCACCAAATTTCAGTGATCTCTCCAATAAAAAAGCCTTTCAGCCTATAGTACTACCTAATCATCCACAAATGCTCATTAACTTCACAAACAACTCTAAACATAATTTCCCATTTACTTAGGTAAATTTTCTTTTTATGGAACACATCTTACTGCTGTGATAGTTGTATTTAAGATTGACAGACTTGTGCTACTAATACATAACACCCAAAAAAACAGACTAATCGAATGCATATACTGGAAATTAAATTTCAACATTAATTTTATCATAAAATATACAGGCATTCAGCCAGTTTGAGCAGATCAATTAACACACTAATTTTAACATGATCCACGTTATCATAGATTATAACATAGAAGTATCATTCATTCATTTTCTGAGAGCCAGGACAACCCCAAGCTGTAACTCTTTACTGTCACGACTCTCTCCAAAAAACAATTCAGAAATAAAAACAACAAAACAACAAAAAATCAGCTACAGCCTCCTACTCCTTCTGCTGCCACAAATATTCTCATTATTTGCCCAGAACCAGAACTTCATTCAACTTGACAGACACCACCTGCATTTTCCAGGTTTTGGAAATAGCTATGAAAGCAGTAAGAACACAGATTTACTATAATAAGACCAGTGCTTTGTTGGGTTTGGTTTGGGTTTGTTTGTTGGGTTTGTTTTAGAAAATCTGCACGAGATGCACCATGTCAAATGTAAAGGTAAATTCCCCAAGTGATTTTAGTCTGGCTTTTGACCTTTCTGCAGCCCTGAGACTCTCCTCAGCGCTGCCTGTACCATCCCCAAAGGCCCAGGGAGGATGTCTGGTTCTGCACACGCCTGCCAACAACAGCCAGGGGCTCTTACTGGCAAAACAAACCAGGGCCAAGAGTTGACTCTCCCAAATATTTCCTTTAAGGAGACTGTGCTCTACATATCTGTTTATACACAAGATGGTCCCTCCTTGTGCCATTTTTTTTTCACCTGTGATGCTCATGTCAGGAAGGAAACCCAAAATCAGTGACAAGCAAGGCAGCTCAGTCCCTCCCTGCACAGCTTCCTCCTTTTGACACATCACATTTCCTGGGGGCTTGAGACAGGAGCTCTTCCAGCAGCAGGAGGTGACTGGATCTCACAGTTTGGGGACCAAGATGCCCTTAAACACTTCTATAATAAAAATAGGTACTGGAAAGTAAATTAGAAAAAAGCTTTGGGTCAGACATTCAAGGCTGGTACGGGAATGTTATGGAACATTTTGGAATGCTGTGGAACACTCTGAAACATTGTGCAAGGTTTTGGAACATTGTGGAATATGATGCAGGATCCCTGAGATGCAGGAGGTCATTCTTGCTCCTGGAACAGCATAGTAGTAGTTTCAATTTTTAGATTTTTATTGTAAAAGAAATTGTATGTTGCATTGCTACTATAGCATACCATGATTTTTCCTTTCCTGTCAAGTTTGTCTTCCCTCAAAATATCTCACTGGAATGAGAACATCACTCACAATGATTCTCAACTCCTGATATGAAGTTTCTATTTCTCAAGTATTTCCCAGGCATGGGACATAAGATTTTGTAAAATTCTCTCATTTAACAAGTTAAATAATACTACTATTTTGTTTCAAAGACACTCCTGTAGCACCACAGCTAATTTTAACTTTGGTGGCTTTTCTTAGAATGTCAAAAATTGCATTTTTTTGAAACTTGACTTTATTTTCCTTCTACCTTCTCATCTGATTTGATCTCTCCTTCTCCCAAAAACATTCCCTGAAGCAAAACCAAGCCCATCTGAATGCTTACAAATTTTGAAATCATTTTCGACTGTAACAACTGAAATTATGGTTGCAGATCAACCAGAAACTTGTGTCAAGTATTTTCCTTTCTTCTCCTAAAGAAACCCACCTACCACTCAAAACAAGAAAAACCTGCAAACCTGACACTTTCTTTGGCCATCATGTACCTTTTTTTTATTTACCTTTTTTTACCCCTTACTGAACTGTAATGCTAAATTACCAGATCAGTTTCCAGGCTCCCCAAAGAATCATGCTGCCTCTCCTTTGATTTCAACCTATTCCTTCATTTTTCATTATCTTCTCCATTGATTATCCCATTACTAAGTAGATTATTTAACACCATCTGCTTCAATGCCCAAAACATTTCCTTCACCATCTTATTCTTCGTCAAAGCCTGGACTTTGGCTGTTAACAAGGCTCCGAAGTGCAAATAATTAAAAAAGATTTTTCACTGTGCAAGTTCAACCTTTTTATGCTCTTCCATATGAGACAGCAGATGAGGTACCACTAGCAGGAAGTTTTGAAACTTTGACTTAAATGGTTCTGCTGAATAACCTTAAAAACATTGTTGCACAATAATCTGTCAAAACGCTTCCAAGATAGAAGATCACGCTGTCTCTAAAAGGCACATTAATGAGTTGCAGTTATAAATAAATATGATTTTTAGATTTAAGCATTTGTAGCAAGGAAAACAGAAACAGAAATTTCACTTTAAACCCCGAAGTTTTTTAAAGACAGCACTGTCAAGGTGACAAAGGTGCTATGACTGGGGGAACAATGCCTTTGCATGGGGATATTTGAGTCTCCAGAGACAGTTTAAGCATCTCCTCCTTTGCAGACACAAATATCGCCAAGACAAAAAGAAGTGGGTACTGATGGGCATCACCTCACCAGGCAGCTGGGGAGGATTTTAACTGTATCCACTTCATTACTGTATCATTGCAATGACTGCATCCTTCCCACAAAGGCTGAGACTTCCTCAGACAACAAGGCACATTCATAAAAAAACCAGAAAAAACTAAAATCCTAGGTAAGGAATTAGTACACAGGAATTCAGAATAAAGACCTCAACAAATATCACTATTCATGTACAGCTGCTTTTGCATTTGAGCAGCACCAAAGAATCTAAGGAAATAATGTAAAAATCTATCATTTAGAATAAAAAATTGTAATCTGACCATATTGTGCCAAACCATGTCCTACTTAAGCCTTGCAATAGGTCACCCATCCATCAGAACAGACTGGGGAGCACCAGATGAACAAAGCAAGCTCAGCTCCAAACTGGCATTTACACTTAAATCACAGCATTGCATGAGCACCTTCCAAGGGATCCACAGTGTTTTCTACTTCTCTCTCTAAACATTAACACTGATAAATCAGCACTGCTGATGGCTACTCTGTGCTTTGGTTTTGGATTTTTAACACCTTCATTTATTTTTCACCTTCATATATTTTTATAGTATACTATGTATTTCTTCCAAGCTGTCTCCTGGTTACGGAAGATGAAGTATGCATTCAATAATTTCATTAAGGCCATTTTTTCAAATAAATTAGGGGATTCTTTTACTTTTTTTTTTCTTGTTGTGGAAATCTTTAATTTGCTCTTCTTGTATTTTATAGGAACCAAACTTGATGATCATGTATTTATTTCCTAAATTTAGACTTCACAGGACTTTATTATCCAAGACTGAAACAACAACAAAAAAAACCCTGTCCAAAACACAGAATATCAATTCATGAAGGAATTCAGGTTGGAAGGAACACCAGGAGATTCTCTAACCCAGCCTGCATACGGCTTTGTGCAGTCAGGGAAACATTTCTGAACTGAGGACTATAAGCTACTGCATTTTTCTCAATGTCTGTTAAAAAAATGACCAATGTAACTAACAAGCAGCAGGATACACAGAAAGTAATTCACTAAGAGGTAGTCACTGAATGGAGAAAAGAGGATAAAAAGTAAATAAGCATTTCTTTATTTTTAATAAATAAGAATTAAGAATGAAAACAGCAAATACGTTTTCATCAAAACATTTAAAGAGTATCTATGCTGTGCAAAAATTTGTGGAATATTTAACAATGTGAACAATTATAAATTCAGAGTACAAATAGGACAGATTAAAGTAGCCTAATTGAGAATAGATTTCTAAATAAGCAAGGTTTGGTTTTTGTTTTTTTTTTTTAATCTTTCAATTTGTGAACATTAATGGCATAAAATCAGGAGGCTGTGTTACAATTGAACATTGAGTTGTTCTGTATAATCTCTTCAGATTATACAATAAATAACTCAGTGAAGATTAAAATACAACTAAAAATGGGATAACTAATAGATAAACTTTTATGGAGTTTGATATGATATATATGATTAAATTTACAGTTACAAACAGGAGACTTATCTATACCTATGTGCTCTTGAAACAATATTATATGAGTTTGTTCTATTGCACCTATGAACTCAGTCTCTGGAATTAAAGTTACAAAGGAACAAGTCCTGAGAACTGACGATTAACTGAAGCCAGGCATGAATCAAATATTGCAGTTACAGAGAACACATTTAAATGAGGATGAACAAATGAACAAAACTGTTTAAAAACAAAGTCTAAAAACCAAAGAAGTAAAAAGCCTTTAAAAAAAATTATCAGAATTTACTGAATTTGTTTAAAGACCAGAAGTATAGGGTATGATTCTCCAGTGGCACAGAAACCTTTGGCATCTATTAAATTTTAAATGCAATTGTAAAAATCATTTCACAGAATTTTTTGAAAGTGTTAGCCACTGTCTCCTGTATTTCCAAGAATTCATCAAATTTGGAGCTGTATGTTGAAGACAGAGGCATCCCAGGCAGGTGGGTCTGGAGCCAAAACAGAGCAGAGCCTGACTCAAGAGTTCAAGGTGTGATGTCACACCACCAGTACCTTTCTTACTGTAAGAAACAAAACGTGCTTATGAAACATGTGTCACAGTATTAAATAATTGTTTGAAGGCTATGGATTGTTAAGCAGTTAAAAAAACAGTAGAAGTGGTACCTTGGCAGCCTTCAGCAAAATTTCCCTCTCTTGTTCATCTTTCCTTTGCTTTTCTAAACGCTCCAACTGTTCAAAGAACTTGAGCTGTGATCGGACATCTGTGGCTTGTTCGTACCATTCATCATCCTGTAAAACAGGGACAGGCCTTTAGAAAAACAGGCACTTCATCAAGACCATGCATTTAAAGACTGTAGGTATCACACATTAAAATCTTTCCATTGTACTAATAATAAAAAGAAAATTATTTTTTTTAGGCTCGGGGGAATGAAGCCAGCCTACAGTTAATAATGCAGTGAGAATCTGATAATTTAGTTAATATCAAAGCAATTTTATAAAAACAAGGATTGATTTATCAGCTCCAGATACATGAAAGAGTCAAAAAAAGTAAAACCAACTGACTTAATGACAGAAAACAGGTAAAATGCTTAACTTTATTACTGAATAATCCTAGCTAGAGTTTATAACCAGGCTCATAACCTATAATTCCTGCATTTGTGCTAATCTTGAACTAGTAACAGACTTTCCCAAGATGCAGCACTATAAAAGCATTAAAACCTCAGTTGAAAACTTAGTTGAAAATAAGCCTCTAACTCCAGCTAAAACAGAAGCTTATGACAACTAAGAGCCCGCAAGTTTTCCTAGCACACAGCAGCCAGGAGAGTTTATGGCATGAGCCACATGGAGAAAACTCATAATGTCAGTCAGAAAAATAAGTTATCCACATTACTTTCATCCCATTTATCTACTTAATGTTTTCCTTTCTGACTACCATGCTATGAAATCAAAGAATAGCATTAACCAAGAAAAATACAGAATACAATGACAATGCTACATTTCAATCAGAGACAACACTATTTTTTTCGTAAGGATCTTTTAAGACATTGTTTTAAATGCTTCTTTGGCTTAACATGGACTGAGCAAACTGTTTTCTTCTCAGATACCTAGAGAGAAGGAAGAAGGGATTTAACACTTCTGAAGATGATAAAGAATACTGAAAAGAAACAAGGATATTTTACTTTTAATCCAATGTAGTAGAATATACCCATCAATTGCAATGAAAGATTTAAGTATAGATATTAATCAGGAAGAGTGGCCTTTATTTTTTAATCCATTTTTCTATCACAATGATGTTGATTATAGTCACAGATTCCAGAGATGATTATTTTTGCAAATATCACATAGAATTAGTCCAACCATGACTCAAGGTCATGGGGTCCCCAGGTCTGGGAAATAGGTGGGCTAAGACACAGTCCAAAGCTGTTTGACTAGACTGCCACTCCAGGAATACAAAAAAGTACACCACAAAACCAAGGAACAAACTAAACCAGAGCTATTCAGTGTATATTTATGCTACAGAAATCTAAACACAGCTTAGACAACACACAACTAGTTATTGCCATCTTCCTTTGACACCAATTTAACAACTATAATAACTAACAAGCATCTTCTACTGGAAAAGATATTTCAAATATATCAATAAAGATGTTTGATTCATTTGAATTTGAAACTGGTTTGCAGATCTTTATTTAAATTTCCCCCTGGTTTGAGGTATCAAAACTGTTTCAGTTTTCTTCAGGAATACAATCACTAACAAAAGAACCAGTAGCATTTTACCTGTAAATTTTTTTAATAGAAAATCATGTTTAATTACAGTGAAGAATTTACAACTGAATTCTTTAGTTGCTAAGGCAGCTTTTGTAAAATATTAGTATTTCCTATATCCAGAACAGTTACTATAGATTCCTAAATACCAAAGCAATTTTGATCCAATTCCTGGATACCCTGGACAGAAATAGCTTAGCACATGCTCCATGCCAGACACTTCAGCCCAGCAAGACAGAAACAATTCTACCCCTAAATTCCCCCAGAGAGGAGGATGAGCTGGCAGGCAGATCCAGCAGCCCAGCACACAGAGCTGCAGCCCAGGGAAGCTGTGCAGCAGGAAGCAGACCTGCCTGTGCTGGCACTGCCAGCCCTGCCCAGGGCACACTTACTTTGTACGACTCCATCCGGTGCTGGGTTATCACTGTCACTTTCTCCAGCACTGCTCTTAGTCTGTTCTGTGTTGCATGGGAAATAAAAGTAACCACCTCAGCTGGCACATCAGTAATTCCTAGTTTTTTAGCTGAAGTAGAAAAAACAAAACAAAACAGAATTAGCTTACCCCCCATAGAAAAAAACCCAAAACACAAACAAAGTTCTAAAGGACTTTACATCACAACTTTGTTTTCACGAATAGAAAAATCCATGACAGTGTATTTATGTGGCTTTGGTGACACATTCATGACACTCTGAAAAGGGTGCGACTCTACAAGTTGAAAAGAGAAATCAGAGAATTTCTTTAACACTTCAAAGCATTTAAGAACTTTGCTGAAGTTTAGCCCGGCACATTAAACCGAGGCATATCAGAGTATGACACAATCTGAGTTCTCAGCTGTTCTACACAAGAAAAAACAATTCCTTTATTTTCAGAAGAATTAGTGCAGATGAATTTCAGTGTCGAGCAGGCGAAGGTGCAGTCCAAAGCATTCTGTTGCATCCTTTAACCTACACCACTGGCATAGTACCAATAACAGAAATTCTTTAGGAAAAAAAAACCAACCTATTAATTCAAGGCAAAGAAATAAAGCCATATTAAAAAGAGTTGTTTAGAAACATCAGCTGTCCCCCCAACACATATTCATGGTCACTTGGACATTTGGTACTTCATGCTGAGTTGATAGCAAAAGCAAACAGTCTACAGTCTAATGCATTAATATATTTACAAAACACCCAAGCTGCAGAAAAAAAAGAATATGGGAAACACTCAAGGACTCCTAAATTCATCAAAATAATTACTAAGTATTGGATATAAATTTGTAGGTATATGAATATACGGACTTATTTAAACTACAGTCCTACAAAAGCATATGTGGTCCTGGCAGGGCAGTTTTCTGGATAGGAAACTCCCTGTGTGCACGCACAGATATTTGTATTTTACACAGGAAAAAAACAGGTAGTTGTATTTTGTATGGACCATTGGTATTGACCCACCAGAAAAGAATACACATGCTGAATCAGTTTTCCATTGAATGGACACAAGACTTTCCAAAGCAGTTTGGTTGGGACACATGAATGGTTATGCAAAACACTACAGGAAATGTGTGACTTTTTCGGGAAACGCTTCCTACAGAGCCAACTGCAAGGGGAATCCTCGTCTGAGGAGCGGTCCCTAAGCAAAGGCCGGCCTCGGCTGCACGACAGCGAGTGTTTGCTTTGGGAGGCATTCCCACCTTTCCCTGGCCAAATTCGAGAGCAAGAAACCGCCCCACGTCGGAAAAAATAATGTGGGAGAAGTGAGCGGGGCCGCGGCCAGAGAGAGCCGGCACCTGCCCCGACCGGCCCCTTCTTCCCTTCCCTTCCCCCGCTCCAGCGGGATCTGCCCCTCCTTCCCTTCCCTTCCACCTCTCCCGCAGGCTCTGCTCCTTCTTCCCTTCCCTTCCCCCGCTCCAGCGGGATCTGCCCCTCCTTCCCTTCCCTTCCACCTCTCCCGCAGGCTCTGCTCCTTCTTCCCTTCCCTTCCCCCGCTCCAGCGGGATCTGCCCCTCCTTCCCTTCCCTTCCACCTCTCCCGCAGGCTCTGCTCCTTCTTCCCTTCCCTTCCCCCGCTCCAGCGGGATCTGCCCCTCCTTCCCTTCCCTTCCACCTCTCCCGCAGGCTCTGCTCCTTCTTCCCTTCCCTTCCCCCGCTCCAGCGGGATCTGCCCCTCCTTCCCTTCCCTTCCACCTCTCCAGCAGGATCTGCTCCTTCTTCCATTCCCTTCCCCGGCTCCACCGGGATCTGCCCCTTCCTCCCTTCCCTTCCCCAGCTCCACCGGGATCTGCACCTTCTTCCCTTCCCTTCCCCCGCTCCAGCGGGCTCTGCCCCTTCCTCCCTTCACTTCCGCCCCNCTCCAGCGGGATCTGCCCCTTCTTCCCTTCCTTCCCCCTCTCCAGCGGGATCTGCCCCTTCTTCCCTTCCCTTCCTTCCCCCTCTCCAGCGGGATCTGCCCCTTTTTCCCTTCCCCCTCTCCAGCAGGATCTGCCCTCCCCACGCCTCCCGTCCCGCCGGGATCTGCCCGTTCCAGCGCTGGCTGGACCCCCCTGCGCTCCCCAGCACAGTTCCCTACTCCAGCTAGCGCCGGTGCTCATTTTCGGGATCCTTTGAAGTCGTTGCTTCTTAAAGTAACTTAATCACTGACTCCCCATCTTACATGTTACCTTAAGGATTTTAGCAAGGTGTATATATGATTTTTAAGTAATTTTTGCCTTACAATGAGGAAAAAAATAAATTAAACCTTTCTTGGTGCCCAATTTGTCCTGTGTAATAGAGCTGGAGCTGCACTCAGGTTGCTGAAAGCTGAACATGTAATGGGAAGCAGACACACATTAAATCCCAATGCTGCAACTGCCACCCAGGCAATTGAAGTCCTTGAAGTTGGGAGGACGATTCCTATGGGCAGGAGCAATTCCTCCAAGTCAGACTAGCAATATCGAGGTCTATTTGAGCATGCATCATTTTACTATGCAAACACATGTAAGCAAAGCCATCCATCAGAAGACCCTAGTCTGAAAGATAAAATGCAAGTAAGAAGGGACATTTAATTAACTAGTATCCAGAAAAGAGGCTTGGAGATGGAAAATTCTGCCCTATTCTAGGTAAGGATGTGAATGTGTAATCATAAGAGTTCTTTGAATTTCAATGTAAGTATAGCTACCCAACTTCCCTGAAAACACACACAATCCTTTTATAACAAGAACTGTTGCCATCTTGGTTTTTCTCACAATAAAGGTCTTTCTAATCTTAAGGAATTTTATTCTAAGTAAAGTCAACCATTATATGACATTTCTTGTCCCTTTAACTCTTCAGAAATTCATCCATAATCAATGAATCAATAATCATTTTCTGAGGTACTTGATGCCTTAAGATTCTTGTCCTTCATCAGCCTCTGCAATATCCCAATAACTTTCTTCTCCTAAAATCCCTCAACACAATATTCCCATGTCCAGAAAACTACCCAGAGGCCAGAGACTCCCTCGGGAATTTGCCCTGGGACTTCTCCTTTTTGATGGATGTCTCAGGGACCTTGGGGTGAGGCACAAAGCCCCCTCACCAAGTCTGCAGATGGCACCACCCTGAGCAGTGCAGAGGGAAAGGACCTGGTGAGTGAAAGGACAGGAACTTCATGGAACTCTTGAAGGCCAAGTGCAAAGCCCTGTGCCTGGGCTGGACTCACTGGAATGCCATGGGCTGGGGTCAGCAGCACTGATGGGAAGCACAGAGAGCCTGGAGGTCAGTAGGTTATCCAGGTTCCAGCACTGCACCCTGGCACCCATGGGTTGTACCTACAGCAAAACAGTAAATCAATGGTAATCAACCCACCAAGGGAAGCAGCTACTCCACTCAGCCCACATCTACACTCCTGCACATTTGGGTCACCTAGTACAAGAAAAGCTTGAAAAAACTTGAATCCAGGAAAAAGTCAACAAGATGGTCATGGGCTTGCAGCACATGATGTACATGAGGGGAAAACAAGGGTTCTTTTTCTTGGAGTAAGAAGACTTAAGGGGAGTTTATTGAGAAGATGGAACCAGACACTTTATTAAGCCTGCCTGGAAGAAGAATGAAAAATAAATTCATAAACTGAAACAGCTGTTGCTGATTGGATATAGGGAAGAATTCTTTAATGGAGACAAATAATGGAACACTTTGCACAAGGAAGTTGTAGACTGTCCCACCTCTCAAGTTTTAAGACATAGCCAATTAATGCCATAAACAACCCAGTCTAAACTGAATGTTGATCCAGCTTTGAGCAAGAGACTAGAGTGATTCAATGATCCCTGTCCTCCTGCATATGTGCTTCCATATTCCTTACTACTGCACAACACTGTGACATCTCTCCTACATGTCAGATCATCCCCTGGCACATCTCCCAGTCCATATTTGTCCAGCTGAGCACAGTCAGAGACCCTGAGTCTGGCCAGTCTGTGCCAGAGAGCTCACTGGCAGCCAACCAGGCAGAAGAGCAAAGAAAAGGAAAAAATGGGTTCATTTCCCCCTCAACTCAGACACACAGAGGGGGCTCTATCTAGCTCCTGATTTATCAATTGACTCAAAAGTGACCTGAAGGGAAAGAAGAAAGGCAAATGGAATATTCAACCACTTAAGGCTAAAATTCTTTGGAAAACAGGATAAGGGGAAAAGAATACAATTTCCCCCAAAATGAATTAGCATCAAGGAACCAGACTACAGAAAGATTTTTTAGAAGTCATCTTGTCATCCACATGATTCATCATGTGTGGATGCATCATCACATCTTCCCTGCTCTAAATTACACTAGTTAAACCCTGTTAGCTTGGGATGTCAGAAGCAGGGTGCATTCCAAAGCTGCACACTACATGAAGATTTGGCACACTCCTTAAATACTTGGATTGCACTTGGGGCAAGGGTGGAAAAATTCCCGATTTCATCTATGCTTGGAAATGCTGGCCTGGTTATACTTGCATACACAGCTGCTCACAGCACTGTGCTGAATCCACTGAACTACAAGATGTTGTGGTGTCACTGCTTAGAGCCTGTCCCTTTTTTGCTTTCTGCTACTTAGAAAAAATGCCAAATAGAAACTAAATCTATGCACAGGGCTGGCAAATGTTAATTTTCATATGTTCCTGTATTAAAGTCTTAGTTTTGTTTTTTTTCTCGACTGCCACTTCTCCTCCTGAGATCCACTCTCATTTATAAATTTCATAAAATGAAATGTATAAAATTTCATACACTCTCATTTACAAAAAGCATACTGGAATCCTGTCTGCCATCAAAGGAAAGTAACACTTATCTGTAATAGGAAATTCCTGACATATTCTTCTAGTCTGCTTAATTACTTTTCCCAGTGTTAATAATCTCTTCCCTTTTCAAGATTCCCTAGAGTGATAATGATGTGGGAACAGAAATATGATTTTTACTTTAAAGAAATGTATATGTACACATATATATTCTAAAATACTGAACATAGTTAAGTGTATCACAAAACACAAATATCCTTGTTACTAATCATCTTTCCAACCAAATTACTGGACAGTGGACTTCATCTACTGATATTTTTATTTAGGCCCTAGCATTCTGAATTCCGGTCTTAATTGCACCATCTGATCTTTACAACATATACATTTAAGTATGTGCAGAAACCAAGAAAAAAATTAAGATTAAAAAAACAAACAAACAAACAAACAAAAACTTATTTCTATCAACAGTGCTTTCCCTGTCTTCTGTTTTTAAAAAGTTGAACTACTTTCTGATTTTTAGGTGATCATCTCAATGAGATTAAATTTGATGATGTGGCAATCTTAACTTGCAGTCTTGTGATTGAAAGTATCATATGTGGAATCTGAAGAGTGTTGCTTGCTTTTAAATAATACATTTGTTAAATTTAGACATTTTGGATAACAAGTATATGCCTCAAGTCTTTAAAATTACTTTAGCAATTTTGAACTTTTCCTAGAGCTATGATAAAAACATCATCAAGGTTAACAACTAAAATGGAGCTGGAGCAAAGCAATGCTCCAAGCTATAATTTTAACCCATCTCTCCAGTTGAATTCAAGTTTTGATATTTTTAAAGACAAAACTAAGGTCATACTCTTTATTCAAGTGCTCTTGCCAGATCTCTATTACACCAGAAATGTGCAAGACCATCAAGAATTGGTGACTGATTGAAAGAAAACTTCAATTCTTTGTGGCAGAACTCAGTTACAGCACATCCTCAGAGGCATCAGATGCTACTCATGAGTCACAATATCCTGCATGAGAAATATGAGGGACAAATTTGCACTCAAAGTGCAAATTTTGAATCTGTCAGGCATTACAGAACAACACAATAAAGTCTGCCTACATGATAATTCTTAATTACATGTCTGGAAGCTTTAATAGAAAATCCTGGTTCAATCAGAATTTAATAAAGATCTACAGTATATGAGCATGCAAAGAAGTGTGTTAGGATATTTTATTACAAATAAACGATATTATATTTAATTTTTTTTTTTATATTGCAACAGAGTTACTATAAAGTCAGAACTTAGATACAAGTTCCAAAAACCTTGAGGGAAAAAACGTTCAGCAATATTATTCTGATATTGGCATATGTGTCAGTAGCACAAGATTGTTTTTTACAAATATAAAAGCAGCTAAACCTTGTAACTGAAAACTTTTTAGGTCTCAAGAAGTGAAAATTCTGCTATCATCTGCTTAGCTATCTGAAAGTCACTGCTTTGCTGCACTTTATAAGTTTAATTATATTTTATTGATCAAAAACAGAAACAAATCATAAGGAGGGTACTGCCCTATTTGGGAAGCAGAAGAAAAATACTGTCTTTGCAGATAGGGTTTCAAAGAATCAAAAAGTTACTTCAATAATTTATACTATAAGAGGACTGACAGGATTGAGATCAAAGATTTTAAAAAAATTATTTGTAAAACATCAGGTCTGACTCTGATTATTGATGTGATAAATTATTGAGTGCCTGTATAAAATCTCTTTACATTTACACTCAAAACAAAAAAACCTTGAAGAACTGGCTTTAAGCAGTTAAACAGCTCATATTTAGAGCTTGAGTTGTCCTTCAAGAGCAACACTGTGAGGGTGCATAATTAGTGTCTATTTGCCCTAATCACAGGTCAGAAACACAGAAAGCACTTCTATCATCCTAACACCAGGAATAACTTCTTAAATTTTTAATTCTATGCATGAAATACTGGCCCAAGATCCAACTGGAACCAGTCTTGTTAGGCCCTGACCCCTTCTGCCATTACAGCTGGCTTGCACACCACAAAACAGAAAGCAAAGTTCATCCCCCTCCAATCTGAGACATTATTCAAGGTTTTGTTTAACCTCATTCAACACCATCAGATCTAGGAAAATGCAGCAAAGAAGCATCTGGTCAGATCTACCCACCTCCCTCCTGCCCACATCACAGAAAGTGTTGGCCTGTGCTTTGGATTGTATCTACAATTGAGGCTCAAGCCCCTTCCTATGTTATCCAAAAAGAACCACCACAGTTTTGTGCCTCAGTCCCCCTGCAAGCTTCCCCATCAGGAAAGGCAATGTATTGGAAACACTATCACTTCAATTCCTGCAGCCTTCCAAACTATTCAATTCTCTAATAAAGAATTCTATTCCTTCATTTCACCAGCATAAGTGAAATTGGTAATTTTATAGTGCTGCTGTAGATGTAGCAGTGAAACATTTAAACACCTTAAACCTCTGTACAATTACATATAATTATATACGACATGACTGGTTAAGTAGACACTGTTCAAGAGTTACAATATACAGGAACTTCTGGAAATTATAACCTGAAAAAATTGATGTGATGGGGAGAGCAGTTCACCTTCTGAAGCTGGAAAAGCGATATTTGTGTAAGACTCAGCTTGTGTGGTCTCTACAGAAAGCAAGCCATGAAATCAAGAGAAAGCAACTGGAGCTTTGTCTGATACTGTATATTAATAATTCTAAAATGAGCAGCCTCATTCAACTGTCAGGCTGACTAAACACAAAGGGGAAACAACTCTACTGTACTAACAGGTCTTGACATCCTGAGAAGCACAAATGGCAATTCTTGAACTTGCTTCTCCCAACCTCATCAGGTGGAACTTAAAAATAGGATATGTCTCCTACACAGCAGTATCTTCAGCCCACAGACTCATCCATCAATACTGCATTCCTAGTGCTATCAAGGGGAAAACCCAACCCTACATATTAAGCTAGAAAATGAGGGATGGAATACAGGAAAGAAAAAAATTAAGGAGGTTGTTTAGGTTCAGAATACCCTGGGGTTGTGTTGGGGGGGCTATCAGTGCCCCAGAGAGACTTTCACACTTCAAAACTGAAGGCAGAGCTTGTTAAACAGTGGTAGGGCAAACAGCAACTCCTAGTTCTGATGATTAAAATTAGAGATTCCTAGGGGTGCAAGATAACCCAGAGATCTCAGGCAAAGGAAACAGGAAGATAATTTTAGCTGTAATCTTCTGGTTTCAGTCCCTTGAATAAAAGCTTCAATTTAAGTCTTACTAACTAAATGCATAAATAATTAATCAATGTTGACTTGCTGTACTGCTAAGCTGGTCTGCTGCTAGAAGACAGTATGAGGAAAGGAGAAACAAAAAATCTTTAGTTGCTACTCTCACAAAAACAGAACCTGAACGAAGTGGTGGAGCAGGCACCTCTGAGGAACCTGTACCGGGAGCTGTTTAGGAAAGCCCCAGGCTAGGGAGTGTTTCCTGCCAAACAGAGAATCCCTGCCAAGTGCTGGGAGATTTGCTGCATGGTTCCCTGCAGCAGGTACAACCCAGCACCCCTCTGCGACGGGCAGATGGGCAAGATAGAACCCACAGCTCCAAACCACCCCCAGCTGCAACAGGAAAGGTTCTGCAAACCAGTCCCTGATACTGCTCAACACTTCCAGTGCACCTTCATGGGGACTTCCTTAGAGAGAATGACTTTTTATTGCCTTGTAATTGTTATTTACAAAGCAATGGAAAGCCTTACTTCATTACATTCCTTACTTCAGGTAAGCTTGTTTGTAAAAAAAACATTCCTCCTCTCAGAGCTTAAGCACAAACACATGACAAACTGGACAACCTTCTTGAGAACTCCTGATCTGCTAGTGTAGGGTTTGTCCTACACTTCTTCAGGACTACCCACCTTGGGCCGATTGCCCAGGAAGCATTTTGTGGAATTGAAAAACTGCTCAAACATTGGTTAGTTTTTAAAAATAAATTCCAAACTTGCAGATTAAAATCCTTAAAATACATACCATGATCAGCGCAAGACACAGCAGGGAAAAAACATAACCAGCCATGTAATGTAACCTAAAAAAATAAAAATGCTGAATAAAATGCTACACAATTTTTAATATTGTCTTCTCCTGCCCCCTCCAAAGTAAATGACAATCAAACTATTTTAGCACAGTAAGATTCAACTGAGACTTTTAGGCTCTGTAGTGTGAATGCCCAAGCACAAAAACATTCAAAGTATGTTTCAGGCACTGTAGTGGAGTTAACTTTTTCAGTACAAACTATACTATAATAAATACTTATGTATTTAAATAACTGTATAAAAAGTTAAGTAAACCTCCACTGGGTAACAGAGTCCATAATCCTTTCTCTAACAATAGTATTAGGAGATGCTGCTAGAAGATTATTAAAACAAAGAGTGTGTAGTGCTCATTGTGCACCAAAATTATGCCCTGGTCTGTCCTAAGCTAGAGCATCTTACCTGCCTACTAGGTCAGGATAGAATGTTTTTCCATTAATTTTTCAAGTAATTTTTTGAATTTGCCATATGGTAAGAATTCCACAACTACACACTTGGCAAAACCAACCTTTTTGTTTATTTTGAACCTTTACTTTCTAATTTTAATATATTTTATTCTTGCCAAAGGAAAACAAGCAAAATACCTCTACTCTAGAGGGTCATATTGATGTAATTATCTTAACACAACAGAGACAGAGAGATAGTTGCATCCATGCAAAATCTATGTGCAACCCTGGCCATAGTCTCATCCTATTTTCTGTGCTGATTCAAAGCTTTTATATGCAAGTCCATAGGATTTGGGGCAGGATAAAAAAAATTTGTCAAGTAGAGAAAGAACTTCTCAAGAATCTTACATAACCCAAACTATACAACTTGTGTTTTTTGATGGAAGTCATATAAGATTTGACCAAAAAGCCTCCACTTCTCTAAAAAGTCTCAACCAGTGGGTAAATCTGCGAACTTACTCATAATTCATGAATAAGTTCTTTCTGGCAAAAAGAAAAACCTACTTTGAGAAGAGGTCTGTGCTAAGGTATATATAACCAGACAATCCAGTTTCCAAAGTTCTGTCTCTAAGCTAGATAATTAAACAGCTGAAAAGCAGCTATTAATCATCCATAAAGAGTCTTTTTTATTACCCTTAGCAGCTTGTCTTTAACAGAACACATCTAGTCACCAAACAACATTCTGCAAGGTATGTGGAGGCTTGGAAAATGGAAGGAGTTGCCACAAAGCATGGAAGCATATATATATAAACAGTGCATCTAGCAGCAGAGAACACTTGGCATTCCAACAGCAAGGAAAGTTTGCAGTTTGATCAGAGAGGACAGAAAGAATGTCAACTCTGAAGAAACATAAGGGCACTACAATTAATTGTTCCCCTGCTCTCTTCTGTAACTAAACTGAGTATCATCTAACTTCTTTTAGATGAAATTAAAATCTCAATGTGTTAAGCAAAGACAGTATCCTTAAGTTTGATGTTTAATTCCTCCTCTTTAAATAATTCAACTTTAAGATTATTTTTGTGCCATTTGATGTGTGTATTCTAAAAGAAGGGCAGGTGCTGAAGTTAATAAAAGTAGGCACTGAAGGACAAAGTCTTTGAGAGCTACAGCTCCACATCCTACCCAATAATCCCAGTAATCTGTGCTGCAGCAATTGAACAGTGTGAGGAAAATACTGAAGACAGACGAGGGGATGAGCTCTGACATGGCAGGTCCCAACAAGTCAACTAAAAACACACAGATTACAGTTATATGATCTTTTCTTCTTCATCTTGGTTTTCCCAAAACAAAAAATACAGCATAATAAGCACATCCAAAGACATTCAGGAACAGTCAGGAATAAGCACGGATTGACTGCAGAGGACTAGAAAACATGTTTGTTATTTTTATGAATAACAGTAAATGTCTCAATGCACTTTTGTGCTTGGTTACTCACTAGAGAGTCAAATCAAAAGAGATTTTTACAGGGACCAGACTAGAAAGAACTAATATGGCAATGACACCAACAGGAGTCCCTAAGAAAACAACAGAGAAGTTGTTAGTTGGGGATTTATCCGTTTTCATGCACAGCAGACAAATGTGTTTCTTGAGCTAAACTCAAAATAGTAAACCAAGACAGGACCTCAGGCTTAAACACCATAAATACATGATTATGACAGTATACCAGGTAAGACAGAGATGAAGCAGAACTTCTGTCAGAGATGACAAACAGATGCCAGCATCCTAGAGCACAGTCCTCACAAGGACTAGAACACACTCTCCATCACATCCACAGGATTCAAAGGAATACCATGTACAAGAGCTTGCCTATGTGGTTCTGTTCTTTTAAAGTAAATTGTGTGAACAATACAGATATTTTGACAATTTCTTTCCCCTGAGAAACCATCTCTCTGACACCACAATCAGAACAGGTATCACAGTTGTCACCACAAACCTGATGCCAGGCAGACTAGTTACATGTGAGGCTTTGTCTAAGGAGGCAGGATGGGCATGTCAGACAGGGAGGATATGCACAAAACCCAGGAAATTCAAAGGATACCAGAAGGGCAGACCGAAGATCATAACCTGAATTTCAAAATGCCAGCACCTTCATCTGTGTGTGCCCAGGATTAGAATTAAAACTGCCAAGATCAGGACGCCATGCCACATTCATTAATATCAAATAGAGCATTACCAGATCCACCACTGCAAAATTTAACCAGGTCAGATATGGTCACTTAATTTTATAATATAAACTATCATAAACTAAAGCTATTTTTAAAGTTGCACTTCTACACTCTTGTGCAAGAACAGTTGGTGGTACCTCATCTCTCACAACTTTGTGCTGCAGCTACTTCCTTGAAAACAAATACCCTTTGGTTAGCAGCAGAATGTCTTCGTACCAGTTCAATATTTGGCTCTGACTTATTTAACATGAGGTACTGCAAAACTGGTTAAACCACAGATTAACCCTCTCTGCATTACAACCACTGAAAAAAGTGTCAAATTGCCAATGAGTTACAGTAAGTTCTGGACTTGTGTGCAGTAGACTCAGCAACGTGAAGGAGGCTGACAAATGCAATTCAAACTCATGGGAGAAGGAAAGACTAACTGAAGTTTACAAAGTTTCTCAGAAATTTTAAGAAATGAAAACACTACAACCTTAGTATGAGCAGCAGGATTGCCAAATAAACATAATGAACAATCATTCCAACATTTTAAAAAATATTACCTTTTACTTTTTCCCCCTTTAAGGATCCTTGAAGATGCTGCTCACTGATCAATGACTTCCTCCTCCACAAAGATGTTCCAACATGTGTTGAGCACTGGGGACATTAGCACCACCTCTAGAGCATGGAGTTTGCCTACAGGGATAATGTAAGTCAGCTTTATTGCAATATTGAATGGTTCTCTAAGGTTTTCTTTTTATTGTTCTTATTTTACATCCATGGACTTTATAAATGCATCTGGTAGAGAATGCATCTCCACAGAATGATGATCTTAATTTTACTCTCCTTTGCAGAGACCTGGAAATTTAAGCTGTTCAATTCCCAGATGCAAACTTATTCTGAGGCTGGGTAAGATATTTTGGTGGGCCCTGAAGGCCAGAACTGCCTTCCACAAATAGCAAGACCTTTTAAAGATGGTGCTTTCACTACATTCACAAAACAGAATGAAAAACGGGTGAAAACAAAATTATTATGGTGAAAACAAAGCTTGAATTCTCTAAATATTTCTGAGACCAAGTAGTATGGTCATGCTCTCAGTTCAGCTGGAGCAAAACCTTTGAAAATGATGCCTGGAGAAACAGCATCATTTTCTTCATAAATAATCATAGTTTAAACATAGCTAAATTAATCATGCTTATTTTGAGAAATTACTACTTGATGAAATAACATCAGTTCTGACACCTAAAGGTGATACTGCTAAAAGCATAACTCAGATTCTGTAGTGTTGCAGAACCAATAAGATTAATAAAAAGAAAACCTTGGAAATACACAAAAAATATTGAACAGAAGCTGCCCTACCTTTCACAGAAAGGCAGACTCCAAGCTCTCAGGTGGTACTGAAGTTACCATTCCAACACATGTTGGGACATCTTGTAAAACAGGAAGTCTAATCATGGACCTATTAAAGAAAGAACAACAACAGGGTTTAACATTCTGCTGAAGCACTTACTGGTTATGTTTATTTGGCAACACTGCTGCTGATACTAAGATGGGAATGTATTCCCACCTTTTTTAAAAAGGAAATAATAAATGTAAATAAAATATAATTGTCTTATAATATTGTAACATTAGCAATTGATTCAGTTGGAATATAAAACCAAATTCTCTATTGAACATGTACAATAAAATCCAATCTCAGCCTAAGAAACAACTATCAAAACTATGGACATTGCTTAGAAAACTGGGAGCAGTGCACAGCTCAGCTAAATACAATTTCTAGGAAATTACTTGTTTTATGCTAATGAAAAAAGCCCAAGAACTATTCCAGATGCCAGAATGTGGATACATCTCTACTGCCACATCTCTGCAGTGCCAGACTGAACTCTACAGAAACTAGAGAAAGTCCATGCTTTTGGCATGCACAGTAACTTGCAATTTGGATTATACAATACCTAACGTGACTTTTTTTGTTCCCTGAGAAAAAGCAAGTAGAATCCAGAGAACTCCACTGTAGGTACAGCTCAAGTAGACTAAGCATGTCCTTAGGACAGTGCATGACTTCCATCTGCTATACTTATGAACAGGAAGGTGTTAGAGCAATCCCCAAACACAATCAAGAGATGTCCACAGGCATTTACAGAGGTCATCCTGACAGAAAGATGCTGATGGAAGAAATTATATTCAAACAAATACTTCAGTTTGAAAACAAATCAACTTATGGACAAAAAGTTAAAAGTCAGCAGTGAAAACAACTAAGTCACATCAACAAAAAGTGCAGTGAAAATAAAAAATTATATTCACAGGCAATCAGAGAGCTCAGAATTTCAGAACACACAACCACTGTAATTGAAACAGCCATAAAAATCCTCTGAAGTAAAGCAACCAGAGAAATAACTATACTTTTATGTTAGAGCTGCTCTGTATATGAAAGAGCAGTCAACAGTGGGACAGTTTCATCTCATTCAAACACGAATCCAGATGTTGACAAACAGACCCAGAAAAGGAGAATGACAGACTTACTGAGCTAATAACAAATGCTTTAAATAGAGGCTGAAATCACCTGGCCTGGGTCCATGAAGGGTACCCCTCTGGGTTTTAACATGGTTTAGCAACATAAAATGCCCTCTAGAGCACACAAATTCTTTATTTAAAACATATATGTATGCACACAGCTGCTGCCACTGCGATGGCACACACTAGATTCAATACACTCCAGAACAAAGAACACAGATAAACTATTCCTGTATGTTTTAACATGCAGTTTCATAGCAGACATGCAATTCAAGCATGGCTGAACAAAGAAAGAATCAAGGCAAAGCAATGATCAATATTTCATCAGAGAGAATTAAAAACATATTTTACATAGAAAATAACAAAAAGGTAAATCTATAAATTATGTTGAGCCTAACCATACAACTGTTATATTGACAGAAACAGTGGCTCAATTCTAACCAGCCAAGCTTTTCTGAAGCTGTTTTAAGGATGATTGTAGGCCTAGTACTGAACTAGGAGAAAGTGGATTCATCACCACATTTTCCAGCTTTATAATAATTGGCATGAACCACTATGTGTGTTCTAGAATAAAAATTTATTTACACGAAGCAAGTGAATCTAGAACTACGTTTGTGGTGGGAAATACTGCAGATGTATGCTATGTCAGTATAACAGACTATTTCCAAAGGATATTGATAACCATGCTAGGTAATAAATACAGCATTTTGTAAAACCATGCTATAGACAATCTGATTTCTTAATGCAAATGTAAAAAACTCTGAATTAATGTGAAATAAACATATCATGGCTGATTCAATAAATTTCTATCATATGTATTTAAGTTAAAATAATTTGAAAGCTACAAAATGAACAGTATTCAAAATGTATTCAATGTGGCCAAACCAGTCTCATATTTCTTAGACTGCCACATCTGGTCTATTCAGCCAGTGCTCTGTAACAATAAAACTGAAGTAGAAAAATGGGGTGAAGAACACAAAGTGAAGAGAAAGACAGAAAGGAACCATCTAAGTCAAAGAATACAATATGCCAAACTCCTGCTTAAATATTATTGCATTATGACATGTAATTTATGGTTAGGGTTCACCACAAGTTGTGACATTCTACGGGGAGTTAATAAAAGCAAAATGGCATCACCTGGTTGTAGCAGAAACCAGTTAGAACTAAAGGTTGTGGGAATTGATAAGCTGCTGCAGAATGTAAGCCTGTGAAGGTATCATGCTCTGTTGTTCATAAAACATAAAGCAAAGTTTTTTGGAACCCCCAGTGAAGGTTTGAGAGACTACCAAGTTCTCAGAGAAGTACATGAGACAGCTGTTCCCTTTTCCCGATGATTTAGTTATCAGGCATTATAAAAAGGATCATGTTTTATGCCATCCTTTGCTGTGTCCTGCTACCTTTCACTAATTTAATATAAAATGCAGTGAAGTCTTGTTCTTATCTGCACTCAGAAACCATGCTGTAATCAAGCAATTAAAGCCAAGGAGTTTCTATTTTCACAACATGGTTACAATCTACAGAAAACTGTAACACCTAAAAACTTGCTTTACAAAGTGTTTGCCTGTTGCCTCATTCAGTGAACAGCAAAATCTCAGAATGTAAAAAACTAGCTTCTAAAACCTAACAGCATTCTTACCCAGCACAGAAGTAACTTACGAATGAACAAAAGTGAAACAATTACAAATTATTAAGGTTATTTTTCTTTCTTGTTTCATGCCCATAAAACCATGTTGAAAAGCTAGGAGTTTTCAGCAGTATTTATTTGTGAGGGCCTAATTAGCTTGCTTGCCCTCTGAAGAAACACTACTCATTCTATTAACAAAATTATAGACCTAGAAAGTGTCAGGAGTTGGTATGCACATGCATGATGAATACAAACCTCTGCCTCTCAACTTCCCAAAAAGAGAAACAAAAGCCTTACAACCCTTTGTATATGTTTCATTGTGCTATGCTGTCATGTAGAAAGATCAGGGTTTAAAGTTTTATGATTCCGAGTGGAATAACAAAAGAAATACATTATATGCTGAGACATACCCACTCTTGATTTTGCATCAAAGAAGAATTTGAAACAGTCACAGCCTTGCCTTCCAACATGAACAAATGGCAATGATTACCAGCCCAAAATGACTAGATACAAAATTGGATAAGGAAGCATGTGGGAAGTGGATGAATATCTTTGCATTAATTACCTTTCAGTTACTTCTTCCATTTAAATGGATCAATATTAGTCCCTTAGATTTAAAATAAACTTTGGATTATAACACTGCCAAGCTCAAGTAGAGATAAGAACATACAATGTATTAAGAAACCTCTTTCCCTATGACTTTGAGGCATCTGGCTGATGGTTACTGCCAAAGTCTGAAGAGCATCTGCTCTCACTTCAGCAGTTTATATTCTGACTCTGGTGAATGGAAGCACAATCTCTGAAACAGCCTTTGGGGAACACTACTGAGTTACTCGACAGAGCTCTTACTCAGAAAGAGAGGAGGAGATTAATACTAAGAAAACTTGAAAGATCTAGCTTCTGAGAAAGGAGAAAAGAGCAGTTTCCTAATATTGTACACATCACAAATCTCTCTTTTACTAAAACATTAAAAACCTACCCTAAAACTGAAGTGATTAAATATGAACAGACCTAAAGGTAGAAAATAACATCTGTTTAAGTCATATTCAGGCACAAGTAAGAAGAAACAATGTATCTTATCTCATTTGTCAACAGGATCATGAAAACAGAAGAATGAGGACTCATATAACAGACTTTTCCTAATGCGCTCGAGAAGGTCACAGGCGCTTTGATTAGTCCTGGTGTTGTCACAGCAACATATGGCAACACTGAGTCTTGTCGTGAACTTACAATGTCATTATTTTAAGTGCCCAGTAGCACAAATTACTAAATTTGTGTGTGGTCCTAAGCAAACAACAAATCTGGCCACACACAATGAAAACCCAGCTCCTAAAACTTCAAAATCAGCTGAAGAAATTCTCTCCTCAAGAGCCATAGATCCCAGATAGTAGCCACTTCTGAACTCCACAGCCACTTTCAAAACTATAAAAGGCTTCATGTAAAACCAAAATAAAGCTCTAAAAGTGGCTGCAGGAGATCACTAGGAGTGGCCACTCTTCTGGATTCACTGCTTTTGAGAAGTAAATCCCTGCAGCTGCTTTTAAAAGCTTTGAAAGTTTCATTTCAATTATCAAAGCCAATAAAGCTTCAAAAACAGCCATAGGGATTTGTTCCTCAGAGGAGCAAACCCCAAAAGGCAGTGATGAATAGCATGATGGGTTCTGTGGCTCTTAAAGTATGTACAGATTCCTGTAAGTCCTGCACTTGTAATTCCAGCTCCATGTTGTGCAGCAATTGTTACAGCCAGACAGCTCATTAACTGATGTGGCAAATTCATTACTGATTTCCCATTCTTTCTAACAGTTTTATGTCTGTTGCCTTTTCCTTTTTTCACACCTGTATCAACTCTTATGTGAGCATCCCTCCCAAGACATCTCATGTGTCCCTCCATGACATGTCAGGAAGAGCTGGCTGGCTGCAGTCTCAGGTGATGCTAAGCCAGTCCCAAAAGGCAGGACCTGCTTTCCCAGCTGTCATCACATCCTCACAGCGAGCGACTACAGCCTGCAAAACCATTCCTTTCTCTGAAGGGAAACTTAAAATGGCATTTTGTAAAGTACAAGAGTGAAGTCTGACAATAAGTCAATGAAGAACTTGCCTGCAACTGCAATATAAAAAGGGTCCCGTTAATTCAATGAACATAAACACAAATAACATCTCGGAAGCAACCACATGACTTAAAAAAACCTAACAGCACTATTTTGCAACAAGATTTTGGTCTTATCTTTAAAACTCTGGAGAACCAGATCCCTAAAAATTGGTGATGTAAGCATAGGTCTGAAAGAGCTACAATTTACACCTCTAAACAACTGGAGCTTAGTGTATTAAGGCACTGATAGCACTGAAAACACTACCAAAATTATGCTGAAAAATATACATTTAAGTACCAGAACACACAGAGAATGTTATTAAAGTATGTTGTATAAAATACATTGCTTTATAGAAGTATATTTCCTAACCTTAAAACATCACTCATTTTGAACAGTTGCTCCACTAAAGTTTTTAATTTCCATTTTCAAATGGCAGAATAAATAAACATACCTTTTTGCCATGACAAATAAACACAGCTTTTTGAAAACATGCCATAAGAAAATCACTATGAACTTAAATAGATGCAGGTGTTAAGAACTCAATAACTGGCTGGTAGGGGGAAAGAAAAATCTTGTCAGGAAACTTAAACATTCTGTTAAATGTTATTCACAGGTGTCCTCTGTGACCTGTACTACTTACTTTACCTCTCTGTTTCAATCTTCTCGTGTGTAAAACATGAAGGAGGATTGTGAGAAATAATTAATGTTTGCAAAGAGCTTTGAGATCCTTGGATATAAAAAACATGGGGAAAGCATGAAGTTTAAAAGTGCCAGCATGCTATTTTATTTCCAACTGGAGGTAAATTACTTTTATCACAAAAATCTTGAAAGTTTAGAAATATAAAATTATGTAACCAAATGTTTAAAAAACCATCTATATGCTAAGCATATTCTGTTCCTCAGAACCTCATCACTCTGAAGGACACACTCCCAGAAGGAAAGGATGTGCTTCTCACCCGTTTCAAGTATGCGTTTATGGAGAGGTACAGCAGCAAGAAAGGGTTCATCTTTACAGGACTGCATCTGGGTTCCAACCAAGTCAGAGTTGGTAGCCATAATTCGGGCACTTTCTTCATTAATATTAACACCAGCCATAGAGGCAACATCATTGATGTCATCGTCATCTCTACAATAAAAAAAAAAAAAAAAAGCCATATAAAACCAAATTCTGCATGTTAATATATTCATTTTCTGCATCATTTGCTTCTCCAAAGTAATCATCATGCCACATGCCCAATGGGTGGGCCAACTGAGACACAACCCCTAGTGTCTCCATTTTCATAGCATAACTTCAGAAACAACCACATATTTCTCTGATCATATCAGGAAAACATTAGAATCAGGAAAATTTGACTGGTAATAAGGTGTGACAGAGGTGTCTTCATCTGAGAGTCAGTGGTATCAGTGAAACCAGGCTGATCAGGAAACTAAAGGCAATGATCACCACTAACAACTGAACACTGGGCAAAGAAAACTAAGCATAAAATGATAAAATAAATAACAGAAATTAAAAGCAAAACCATGAATTTTTAATCCTGCACTGTTTCACAAGTTCCTACTAAAACAGGATCAAAGCATTTTCAGCAACAGTCAGGGAAGATTCTTTGACCATGCTGAGCTCATAGGTAAGCCTGGGCTCCAAGTGTGGCTTGAGTATGTGCTGGTATCTTCTCTGGCAACATACAAATACCAGTTGTGTCAACAAATTTTAGGAAAATGAGCTGCATTTGAGAGGATGAGAGCAACTGCCAGGCCATTTTTTGCCCTGAAACATCCTTTTTAACAGCTTGAGAAAGTACAAACAAATTTGAGTTTCCATACTGGCATCACCCAAGCATCTTTACCTCCTACCTGTCTGAGGTATGACTCAGAGCTGTGGAAACAGCCATCTGGATTTAGCACATTCTGTTTCACAGCTATTATTGACACAAACACTATTTCAACATATTCTAAAGTGATTACACAACCTTTGAAAATATTATTTTCAGAATATATATATATGGATAAGAACATTCAAGACCAGGCTCCTATTACTGTATAAAGTAAACAAACAAAAGCTTAATTTAAAAGTTTTTTAAAAAATTGTTACATACATGATGTCCCGTGCACCCTAAAATACTTTGTCACTTGTAACAAGTTTAATGCCCACAGTAAAAACCAATAGCTGCAAGTAAGAATAAAAGGAGGGAAATCCAGAAACCCATAATCTAGGTCCTCTCCCTCCTCCCATACTTTTCCTGTTATCTGCACTACAGCAGCCAATTTTGGTGGAAGACTACTACAGTTGGATATATACCGGTTTTGTTTTCTTTTTTGGGAAGAAGTCAAGAAGGGACTTTGGTTTGTGTAAACCTGCAGAAATGTGCTGAACAATTGAGGCAGAAAATTTTACAACGCTTCTCAGAAAAATTCTACACAAATGAGTTCCTATTAATTTCCAGGTGTGTTAAGCACTTAATTTCTTGTCTTAAAATTAAATTCCTGAGAACAGTGTTACAACATCATAGAATGGTTTTGATCAGAAGGAAACTTAAAAGCTCATCCAGTGCCACCCCTGCCATGGTCAGGGACACCTCCCACTGTCCCAGGCTGCTCCAAGCCCCAGTGTCCAAGCTGGCCTTGGGCACTGCCAGGGATCCAGGGGCAGCCACAGCTGCTCTGGGCACCCTGTGCCAGGGCCTCAGCACCCTCACAGGGAACAATTCCTTCCTAATATCCAATGTAAACCTATTCCCTTTTAGTTTGGAGCCATTCCCCCTCGTCCTGTCACTCCACACCCTTGTAAATTCTCTCTCTCCATCCTTACTGCAGGCTCCCTTCAGGTACTGGAAAGCCACAGTTGGGTCACCCTGGAGCCTTCTCTCCTCCAGGCTGAAAAATCCCAATTCTCTCAGCCTTTCTTCCTGGGGGAGGTGCTTCATCCCTCTAATCCTGTCACGTTTCCATCTGACACGGTGTGGACACGATGCTCACAGAGGGACCCTGGGCTGCAATGAGGAATTGGCTCCGTGCCCACACACAGCCCACCTGGGACTGCCCCAACACCTCACAGCCAACACTGACCACAACACTCAGGGACCAACCCAAAAAATTCAATTACAAAATTAATTTGTAATTCTACACATGAAAAACTGCAGGTAAAACTGAAAGAAACTAAGTTTTTGCCAGGTTAAAACCTGAGTGCTTGAAACAGAATGAGAATCACCCAGGACACACAAGGCCCAAATCCAGCAGGCCTCAAACCATGGGAAAACCAAACTCTTGTTGCAATTAAGTCAAGACAGACACAGCTCATATCACCACCAGTCCTTTATTCACAAACTCCACATGCCTTCTTTCATAGACCTCTCTCTAATGCAACTTTGACTCCTTCTTTCATAGGCAGCTTCTCACAGTACTGATTCCTTTCTTCACAGGCAACTCCACACAGTGATTTCTTCTTTCACTCTGCTTGGCTGGCTAAACTCAACCTGTCCCTGTCCCAGCTGCCTAACCCTGTCTGTCCCTCACACAGCATCTTCTCTCCATATCTGTCCCTTGCATGACTGCATGTCCCTTCCTCCTCACAGCACAGCCAGCACACTCTGGATCTCAAGCTCCAACTCAAACCCCCAGCTAGTGGTGAGCTAACCACTCTTTTATAACACCCAAACTCACTGGGCAGGCAAGGCTGTTTCCACTCCTTGGTAATCAGTACAGCCGGAATTCATTGGCAAAGATTCCCTCCTGCGCTATCCTTTCAGCCTAGCTACCCACAAACTCCTATCAAGGCAGTCACCAGAACACAAACTCCAAACTATGTAAAACAGCAGAAGCTTCTGGAACACAGACTTGAACCCAGGATTTCAACATAAAGCTGAAAAGCAGTGGTGAGTTCCCATGGGCCCTCACCCCACTGTGGCCAAACCCGAGCCCTGCAGGAGCCATAACTGAGGGGTCACACCCAGCCCCACTGTCCTTCCCTTCCATCAGCAGCCACCACAGCTGGGCACAACTGGCCAGCAGCAACCAAGAGTCTCATCCTGTATCTCCACATCAGGCTGCCAGGACAGAGGTACTTCCATCTCCTTCAAGCAATCATCCATTAAAAAAATCAAGACAGCAGTCTTGACTTCCAGAACATAACTTCTAAGAGAAGTTTATACCTCTCTCTCCTTTTATTTCATAGCTGAAGAAAGTACCATCAGTCTTTTACCTTCCTTCTGCTTAGCAGTTTAGCTACCCCAATTTTTATTCAATGTACAGACCTGTGACCACATTATAAATAACTATTCTCTGAAATAAAACCAGACAAGTATTTTGGACACAAATTAGATTTCAATAAAAATATCAAAACCAATGCAATAGCACTTACAAATACCACCACTATAACTCCTGGACAGAATAATTTTCTTCCATCTTACACTTGCAAGCTACAATCTGCAAGTACTTTTTTTTTTTTTCCAGTATTACATGAAGACAAATAAGAAATATATCAATCACAGCTGGGACTACATTTTTTTTTGGCAGGAAGAACGCTATCCATATCTTCTTCCTTACTTCCGAGGAACCTCCTAATTAAAAATGTTTGGATACTGAAACATACATTTATATATAAAGAGAGTTGCTATTTTTGCTGAACAGTTTTCTATAAAAGTGAACTTTTAAGCCCAGATAAGGGAGTTTTCAGAAGTCATTCTGTGGAACAAAGATGCCATCCAGTGGTCATCTAGACTGATGATTACTGTCTATCTTTCCTTTTCAACAATTTCATATTTCTTGGCATATATGACTATGCCCATCCTAATTCAACTGTTTCAGTAAATATTTTTGGGTTTTACTGAATTAAATTCTGAGACTCAGGATGAATCTAGCATTCCAACACACATGGTATTTTTAAGATAGCATGAGCTCTCAAACTCCTTTCAAATACAAAATGTATTTTAAAATAATCCAAACGTCCAATTCTTCCTCCTATATTCAACCTCTTGTATCAACTTCCCCTCTCCTTTTCATTATAAACATTCCTGCAATTAACCCAAAGTATTTGCACAGTTATCTGTGAAATGTTTCAAAGATTTTGTTTAAACTAAGACAAGCCATCATAAAAACCTGGTGGCATTTTCTTTACGAACAAACCTTAACTGCATGATGGCACAGTTTTTCTTTCTCATGTGCTTTGTCAGATTTGAGCCACTGCTGTCCCAAACCAATACTGAACTGCCCCCAAATAAGCCAAAAGAATGCATAAAGCAATCGAGACAACTTTATACTCTTGCCTCCTCTCTGTCTTACAAGGGAAATACATCTCATTAGGACAAAGTCCCTACATCCCACAGATTCCATGGATCACACAATCACAGATTAACAACCATACATGGCATATAAATGGTGACTTGAAATTACTGGAACAGCCACTACTGTATTATATTTTATAATGGCATAGATTCCATTTACACATTAATTATAATGTTTATTCTGACTTTCATGTTATAATTTGGAATGTCTCCCCAATACTGCTTTGCCACACCATTTATGATCTATGCAGAATCTTCTCCCTGATAAGCAAAAGGGCTGACAGAACAGACCACATTTATGGTTAGCATTCTTCTTTATTTTGAAATATATGGAAAAAACATAATCCCCTTATAGCTTGAAAGATTCATTTAGAAAAACAAAAACTTTAAGGGCGAGGTTTTGTCATACACCATTTTGAGGTGAAAACTCTGAAGTTATCCATTTAACATACACATTAGCTTTCTACCAGTTCAAGGGCAAGCTGCTTTGCTTATGTTGTTAAACTTTTATTTTTAAAAATTCAAATAAAATATTAGACAAGAGACCTTTTTTTTTGGCTATGCAAGGGAGGTCTGAAAACAATTTTTTTATTTCCACATAGAGTCTACCTCAAAATGCAGCCATACAGCAGAATAAAACACAGATACTAAGATCAGCTTCAAATCATCTCACAGACTGCACAGAACTATCTCTGAAAACAAACCCCATCACACTGGCTGTATAAAACTTGACACTGCCAGGTTCCAGGAGGTCAGATGTAACTTGGAAATAGCACTTGAGAAAAGGAAAGGTTTCTGTGGACAGGAAGGAGCACAGGGCTGCCTGGCACCCCATGGCACAAAAAGCACAGCATCACCCCACACACCAAGGGCTACATCTGTGCCCTTCTGGCCTTGCCAGGCAATGCCACTGAGCCCTGCTCAGCACAGTTTGGAAACACTGGGATAACACAAGAGGACAAACATCCACCTCCATCCTCAGGGAAATGCAGAGCACATATGGACCAGGCCCCAGTCCAACCAAACCCTCCCTGAGAAGGAAGCTGAACCTTCCAAATGAAATTTTTCTATCTCAACATCAGCAGTGAATGTTTCCACTAGCTCCCTGTAATGGGCACTACCTGAACTGTGGGTAAGGATCACTTAGAGCCTGCTGCTTTCACCACATCAGGAGGAGCTGTGTCACTGGGAACTCTGGGGGACCAGACCAGGTGATGAGCAGGACAGATATGCAGGTCCTGGCAGACTTCAGTGGGATTTTTGCTCCTCTCAGCTACAAAACCTCAAGCTGGCCTGTTATGGCACAAACCCAAGTCTAGACCTCTGCTTGCAAAACAAACAGAAAAATTACTAAAAATGAAATTCAAATTTCTGTCCTTAGGTATTAACAGAGTTAAAAAGGGAACTAACTGGGGTTGTATGTAGTTCTCTCTGAAAAATACAGCAACAATAAATTTAATACCAAAAAGGTGACCTAAACTTTCACAAGTACAGCTTCATGTTGCAGAACTCTTGGGTTGAGAACTCTGCATTACAGAGCAGATACTGTAACAGTGAACTCATGTGAGCAGTCCTACAGTTCATTAATAAATGCTGACCTTAAAGGCATAACTGCAATTTGCAAAATTCTTAATTGCTAGATCCTTTATGTAATTCCATCTCCTACCTCCTACTTTTCATGATAGGGAAAAAAAAAAGAAAACAATGAAGTTCAAATTTCTGTTTCTAGTGACCAACACTTCGCTCAAAAAAGCAAAAAGCTCAAATAAGTTGTTTTAAAGAAAGCAGAATGTAAAATAATGAAACAAATATGCAATAATAAAACACTAAGGGCAAAATAAATTTATACATAACACAACTATTTTTCAAAATTCTTGCTTTGCTTTAGATGCCAGTTTGCCTTCTGGCAAAAAACACATTCTTCACACACGCTGGGAATGTTGAGGAAAACTAGTCAGCATTCAGAGGATTAATACAGATTTCCAGCTCTGTGCCTTTAGGCTTAATAGTCAGACATCTATTTGTCCTCAGGAGAGGTTAGGGGTTGAAATGCAAATATGCAAACAACTGAATTCTTTGTTAAGATATCAGGAAAAAGCTTGATCTTTGCAGCTGTTTAATAAATCCTTGCAATTTTATGGACTTATTTAAATGCAGCTTTGTGTCTTACTATTTTGAAGGCGAAAACAATGTAAGGAAACAAACACATTCATTCTGACTAAAATTTGTTCTCTAGAGGAAAAATTACATACACCCTTGACAGCTTATTTACCAAACTCACTAAAGATTTATTGATTTATCAATCAGTGCCTTGAGCATTTGCTTCTCCCCAAGGGAAAATTAACAATTCCAGCTAACCTAATATATTCTATGTATAAACTAAGTGAATGCAAGAATCAATCCTGGCACAGTTTACAACATCCAGTTAAAAAAATGCTGTCCCTTTTGGTGTATGCAAAATTGAAAGCTATACTAACGAAGAATAAATGCTCATGTTGCTTACAAACATAAAAAATACTTATTAAGACAGTACAATTGAACCCAACAGACATTTTAATTCATTTAAATACTCAGTGGGAGGCAAAAGCATTGGAAAATAAAAAATGGAATGATTTTGCTTCCAGATTAATACTAAGTACTACCACTATTAGTTGCAATACTGACATGCCTCAAAGCAGAGATATTTCAAAGAGCTACAAATTCTCTTTTACTTCACCTGCAAAAACATAAGCCTGAAAATTAATTAGTGGTTTGATTATGTCAGAGCAACATAAGAATCCCAGAAGATGAAAATTAAAATCTAGGAATATTTGTCATTCAATAAAAGAAAGAAAATATTTTAACACAACTAAAATGGTGTTAGCAAGAGCAAAATGCAGGAAACATAAGATTTGCTTTTCGCTACAAAAAGTATAAGTATTCCAAATATATATAAAGAAAGGTTTGGAGTATAAAGAACTGGCACAGCAGCTCAGTGCATCACTGCTACTGTGCTGAACCTCTGCAGCACCTGATTCCTACAGGGGCCCACAAACCACGCAGCCTCTATGACCTAGGGAAGCACGGGAAGCTCAGAGACAGCAAAGCCTTCCCTTTAAAACCAGGAGCAACAACCCCCACTGCTCCACAGAGCCCTCGTCCTCAAACCAGCATCTTCCCAGCAAGACACATTCCACAGGAGCAGCAGAATCCAATGCAGAACACCAACCACAGATTCTTTTTAATCCTTGTGCACATAATTCCATTCAGCAGAAATTTTATTATAATCCACAGAATTTACGGTTTTGTTAAACATTAAAATGTGCATTTAGAGAAAAATCCTCAAGATATGTCATGATCCCCTCCCTTCTTTTAAAACAGAATTAAGTATGAAAATTGCCATCCAATCCCAGGAAAAAAAGACAGGAATTATTGTAAAAGACTGCCCTCTGGTGTTACACCAACTCTAAATTCTGTTTTATACTTCAGATCCCCCCCGCAACCACCCCGCTGCATTTTTTTATTATTATTTTTTCTTTTTTTACCTGAAAGAACCACCTCCAGGGTCATTCAGCTTGTTTTTCTGATTTGCAGAGACCTGAACACCAAAGCCCCCAGGACTTTTACTGGCTTGTATTGTTGGTGCCTTCCCTACTGTGCCTGAAAAACACCAAGCAATGTTATTATGAGCTGTCTTAGACAATTTACATCAAAGAATCTTCTGTCCAGGAACTAAATTTAACTGTCTGTAAATTGCAAACAAAGGAAGTTATTATTTTTAAAGACTATATGCTGAAGAAGAACAATTTAAAATACAAAATTTATATTAACATTACAGTTTGTTCAATATTTATAGAACAGTGAAGATTCCAAAACTGAAAACCATTGGCCATTAACAGCTATAATATTTATAATGGCTATAAGTGTGTTTGCAATTGCCAGTAAACCACTTTTCTGGATAATCTGTACAGAATAAAGAAGGCAAATTTGTAATGTTCTTAATACAAATACTTGAAGTCAGAGTTACTCGGGGTATTAGCTATGCATTTTACATTGTCTATATAGTAGTTGTTCTTTATTGCAGTGAAAAAACATATATTTCAGAGTTGAAAGCACTGCATGTATTTTAAAATGTTTTGCATTGCATATAAAAGAAAAAACACTATTGCCAAATTTGACACACACACCCCCATAAAGGTTGTCTTTTGCTTTCTCATCTTGAAAGAATGACTCAAAAATAATTCATGTCTGTATCTAGACTTTACAAGTCTTGAAGTACAAGTAAAACAGGGCTTTCTAAATGGGCCAAAGTGTGGTGGACATTCAGTAAATTAAAGAGATCTAAATTCCTCTCTGACATGAAACTTTGGGAGTAGGCTCTCCTTGACTGCCCAAACACATTTACACGGGTTACATTTTGGGTTTTGGCACATAAAAATAACTCACGTCTACTTGATGTAAAAGATCTCACCTCTCTCTTGTGTATCACTGCATTTTATTGAGCATTACAGACATAGTGTTTGAGACTTTGAGAAGGATGTGAAGGTTGTTCCTGCACCCCAGAGACTCAGTGGCACATAAATGGCATGGTAAGAACCTTGGTAGAGTTACAGTATTTTTCTTTCATGAATAATAAAAACCTGAAACACAACTATCCTAATAAATCCTTTTAAGAACATTTACTGGCTAATACAAAGCTGCTACCTTTCTACCTTTGACTGAGTCTTGCATTACTTTTTTTTTTTTTTTTTTTTTTTTTTTTTTTTTTTTTTTTTTTGAAGTCTTCATCAACTCCAACATATCATCTTAAAGAGAAACTAATTTGATAGTGTTTGTTGAGTTCTCCATCTGTACAAATAAACTGTAATGTGGACTCTCAACATTAGCAAATATAAAACCAGATTTAGGACTTCAGGCTCAAGCCTGAGGAACAAAAATATATTTTGTCATCAGAATATTCAAGGTCCATGAGATGTCACAGACCACATGAGTTCATGGACCAGGCAATTCATTTATCTACTTCAGATGAACTAATGAAAAGGTTTTCTACTAAGTGAACTGGAAGGAAGGAAAGAAATAATACAATAATAAAAATTAGCAGATTTCTGCTTTGTACAATTAAGATCTAGAAGATTAAAAATGTGTTAACCTTGAAAATTATTGCAATGGCAAAATTAAAGTAACAACAGCGCTCCTCCAGAATTAATATATTTCTTTGGAATCAGTATCAATGCTTTTCTTTCTACAGATGGTAACTTTTGATCTAAAAACACCCCCAAAATATGTATATCCATATGGATATGGAAGAATTAAGTCTCACATTCATCCCAAGTATATGTAATTCTACTCAATGGATCGGGCAAAATGAATGTTAGATTTGGGATGACATTTACATTTTCTGGTTTAAATAAATCACAACTGTGCATGACTAAGGGTTAGACATAAAATATGCCTAAAACATCAATTTTTATTATGGGCAGAGCATATTTTGAAAATTAAAATCACCTGTGGGCCTAGATATTTCATGGGATTGGTAATGACATACAGAGTCTTTCACTACTGCATCCTTGCTTCAAATTTTAACTAGCATCATCTAGAAGAATAAGCCCAAATTTAGGAGCTTATGAACTCCTAGCTGTATTTCAGCACTGGTTAAATAGCTGCAACAAATACTCTAGTTAATTATTTTATTATTTGGCTCAATTCCTCCATCCATAAGATGGAATTCACCTAATTAGTACACTAGTAGATGCTTTGGTAAAGGAGTGTGAATTTTTCATGCAGTAACAATGGTGTTACTTCCACTGGCATGAAAGTAATTTTATTTATATAAAAGTCCTTAAAGCCTGCCAGTTTTATCTACGCTACTGTTTTAAGAAGCATTACATGGATGTATTGAAGATACATTACACACTTGGAGATTCACTCCTGTCAAGGAGGAAAATGCAGCACTTTGTGGAGGTCAGCTCAGTTCTGAGGTAACTATCTTTAACAAGCCACACTCCACAAAATTATGCCACTGTAGTTTTTTTTTAGATGATGTCCTATTCCACTGTATTATCTCCTTCTGCAGGAATACCTAGGTCACTATAAAATATCATTACACTGGTGTTCACAGTGAAAGATTTTATCAATATATCACAATAATGCACTCTGTGTGCTGCCAGCACACAGGCAGACTGCTCCCTAGGTGTGAGCTGCAGGATGAGTGGTTTTACACTGGGATGTTTTCTAAAGTCTATTCTTGTTTGTTTCATCTGTGTAAATAAAACAATATACTGGAGGGCTTAACCAAACCTGTTAATTGGAATAAGCTCACCAGAAAGTAGGACCTTGCACAAATTGGCTTTTATGAAACCATCTACCATAAGCCAAACTGCCCATTGCACAGGCTGATCAAGGGCTATCAAGAATAAACTCATATTCTGGATCTACTGTTTGAAAGACAGATGCCAGTATCATGCAAATTCTCAGCACACTGTTGACATTCACAACTTGGAGACTGAACAAGCAAAGAAATGAAATCTGCCTTCACTCTCAGACACATTAGTCAGAAGTGAAAGCTCATGCTCTAAGATGCATGGACATGTTTAAACTCAGGACACATGAGTATCAGTGCTATCAAACAAACACATTTTATGGTGAGTAACTCTATTTCTTCCTAACTTGGAAAACAGCCTCCAGGATTACAGCAACAGCTTGGTCTCTGTGTCCATTCAACCTCTGGATTCCCCTAGGAGAGCAGAGCAAGTAAAACATCAACTGCTATTAAACATTTTTGATGTGTTTTTTCCCAAGGAGAACAGAAACGACCAAGAAATGAAGTCAAGTAGGCAGCAATAGCTTTTATGTGCATTTAAACTAGTTTGATTCCTGATTCAATACCTGAAGATGACAAGCTCTGTATTCCATTACAAACCCTCAATCATGTAAATGCCCACATCCAATAAGATACTCTCACACATATTCAGGAAAAATAAAACCCAAGCCTAAGAGGTTCAGTGGTAGAAAGAAACAAATGGGTGTTTATTAGGAAGCAAGGAGGCTTCAGGTATCCTTTTAGAAAGTGGGAAGTATCAGCCAGACATGAACCCACCTGTGCAGACAGATGAGGAAGGTGTGTACAAACCACATGCCGTGGCTAATCATGGCATGTCAGGTTTCTGTAGCCAGTCTCTGACCTCACCAAAAAGTAAACATACTGAGAGGAGTCAAAGAAAACCAACCTGAGGCTTGAGAAATTTCTCTAGGGCTCCCACCTTGACCTCTGTAGCTGCAGAGATAGGGACTACCATGTTCCGCTTCAGGAGTTTGAATTAGAAGTCAGATGATTAAACTGAGGCATCCACTAGGCTTCAGGAAAATTAAGAATTTCTTTCTTGGCCCAGAGTTACAGTTTAGGACAATGAGAGCCAAGTTGCTGACCTGGTTTAGAACTTCCCAGGAAAAACTGCTAAGTAAGGAGCTAAACATGTGAGAGTTTAGTCCTAAGCTTGTTTCAAAACATTTCACTGTGTTGGTCTGGAACACCTTGAAACTGCATATGAAAACATGCATTCTTCAGCCAGCATGAGGTAAAAAGAAATGTCAACAATGTTGCCAATGTCAACACTGTACGTTTTTCCATGCTACTCGTTTGTAATTACAACAAAATTCATACAAAGGTAACAATCTCACTAAAACATTTAAACCCATACCTTGTGGTCTAATGGTCTGAGTTATTACCACTGGCATCCTAATCTGGGTAGTCTGGCAAGCAGGGGTTCGTTTCACAGTTTGAGCAGATGTTGACTGGATAATCTGCTATTATTAAAGAAAAGTATACTTATATTATACTCTTTATACACAAACACACACAACGTAAATACACTAATACCTGTAATTACCAAGATAAGCATGTGGATCTCTACAAGCACAACCAGCTGGTGACAAAAGTCATATTCATGTAATGCATGTGGTTGTGTGTGTGTGTATATACCTATTGCCATTATGCTTTAAAAAAAATTAAATATACGACACAGATGTCATACCTCGCAACCTTCACTAAAAATATATTTCAAATTTGTAAGGTTAATATTAAAATTCAGACTTTTGTCTTCAGAAGTTTTACTAGGAAGAAAAGCAGTCTTGTAGAAGAAAATGCTGTAATAATTGCATTGGTATCCACCTACAAACATTAGGCCTTGCACTAAATATCTACACTTTTTAAAGAAAACATACTAAAAATAAATTCTAAAATATTATGGGTTCCAAAGTCAGATATACACAAGAAAGCAAATCAAGTTTTGTGGTGATTACATACTATGAATCTTTTAAATGCTAATTTGATATTCTCAAGGTTTCACTTACTACTAATTCAGGTTCTGAAGTCCTTCCTCAAACCTAAACCTCGGTTAGAAACTCAAAATTTGACCCATAAACAAATCAAATCAAAAAGAAAACACGTTCAAGGGTCATGTTTAATCAACAGCAAAATGTACATTCATATGATCAGGGACAAGGCAAGCACAGACGTAATGAACAGAATATTCAGAAAGATATGTGGATGCTGCAGAGCTGTAAAAAAACCCATAAATCAACTTTGAAAATAAAACACTGGCAAATAGCTATTTGAGTAAGATTCCAACCACAACTCAGGCATGGCCACTTCAGAAGCCACGAGCTCCTCCCAGTCACAGCTGAGGCACCTACAGAGCCCCCAGCCTCCCACCCTGGCAGGGATGCAGCATTCCCTCCTGGAAGGCAGCCCCACACTGCACCACTCCCACAAACAGCACCTAAAACCATCTCACTGAGCTGGACAACAAATGGCCAAATCTCTGACTGAAAAGAGCCTATGGAGAAAAGCAAGGGAGAAACAGCATCTGCAAATGAGACACAAAGGTAGAGGAGGAGCAATGCAGAAACCGTTCCACTAGCAGGAACCAGGGCTCCAAATCTGGAAGGGAGAAGGTGAAAACTACAAACAAGAAAAGAGGAATGAGGGATCTGTGATGTATTCTGGAGAAAAAACAAATAGGGCCATTCTGAAGTTATAAAACTGCGTTTTGCACATCCTAAAATACAGAGAGTCAAAAAGTTATAATAAACCTGTGAATATTAACAATAACCACCTTGCAGAAAGAGAAAACGGAAAAAAGATTAAGGATTCAGCTTCAACTATGGACACTGAAGGAAAATGGAGCTTTTGTACTAAGTATGGAAATGAAGCAAATAGATATAAATTTACTTGGTCAAGACAGCGAGTGAACAGTCACACTCAGAGGGGAAAGGATAAAGCATCTACCATGCTTCAAAACAGGAAAGAAACAGGGTTGGTCAGTGAAAAGAATAGAAAAAAAAGTTGAATTTAACTGCATTTCACTGCACAGGAAACATGAACAAGTGTGGTTTTGGTAAAAAGACAGAATAGTCCATGTTAAGAAAACATACATTGGTATAAAAAAGGAGAATGTTGCCACTTTTACAATAACTTCTTGGATTGGTTTTCAGAGAATAGTGAAGAAAAGCTGCTGTACCTGAATGGGCCAGAAGCCAGGCCATAAAGGAGATGTGTGGGACCTCTGGACTTGGACAGAATTACTATCTGGTACCTCAGTAATATTCTGCAATTACTTTTTTTTTCTCTCTGTGAGACAAGTTCTACAGTTCAGAATGAAGTTCTGTTTCCCCTGAGTAATATTTTCATGTGAATACCCTACAAAATGAGCCACTAGCACCATTAAAGATAAGACAATATTTAACCATTTAAGATTACATAAACGGCAATGTTTTCTTTACTTCCAATAAATTCAAATAACTGCCTTTTGGCAGTTTCTGTACTAGGACTTCAATGTATGTACAAATGCTAGAAGTCTAGAAAATTATTGTGAAACAAACTTTTCCAAGGGGCAGAGACCAAAATCATCACCTTAAACATACAGACACCAATCAGCAATGGGCATTCTCTCAAAAGAACAACTGCACCAGAGCTAGGGTAGCATCTTACACTAAATCCCAGTTTCTACACTGGAGTTTTAAGAAATATTTCAACACAGATGCAATCTCCAGATCTGGAAGTCATTAAGGAATTAACACTAGTAATTTGTTTCTGAAATAGAGCATGTAGCTTCTTTGCAGGCAATGAATCAGAGGATCCTGCATTAAAATAACTACCTATCAAAATAACTATTAGTGTTATCTAAGCCACACTTCATCAATTAAGATAATTCAAACTGTTCTAATCTTCTTGCCTGTTTTCCCAACAGCATAACATTACTATTAACTCCTTAGCTTGACCTGAAAGTTGTAGACAATGAACAAGTGTACTAGCAAGCTGGTTGGGGAGATGATTAACTCAAATTATTTCTCACAGACTAAGAACACATACAACAACTGCACCCCATGTCACGTTATCTATCCATATTCTGAATCAAACCTGAATGCCACTGATCAGTTGACAAGCACTGCCCCAGACTCAGAGAGCAGATACAGAAGTTTTAAGACACCAAGGTTATCAGGGACATTACTCCAGCCTTCAGAAAAGGGGAGATCTTGGTGCTGCTGCAACCACCTTTGGGAAGATGTAGAGAAGACAGTCAGACTCCCTCAGATGTGCAGAGCAGAAGGATGTAACACAAAAGACACAAGCTGGAATATAGGAGATTCCAGTGTAATATAAGAAAAAAAAAAATTACCAGGAGTGTGGGCAAGCCCTGGAACAGGGTGCCCCGAGAGGCTGTGCACTTTCTTCTTGAAGACCCTCAAAACATGACTGGTCACAGGGAGACATCCCAATGTGTAAGCAGGAGGCTGCATGAGACACCTCCAGGAGTCCTTTCCAACCTTTCACCACTGTGTCCATAAACACATCACCACAGATTTTATTAAAGTGCTGAGTCACAAAAGGTAACAAGGCAGAATACAAAAGTCTTCAGAGCTTACAGAAACTGTTCATCATTCCACTTCCACTAAAAAGGGAAGTATTTTAATTATGTACACCTCTGAAGACAGCAAGCAAACAACAGAACAACAAAGGCTACAACAAAAATAGAAAAGACAGAATGTGATTTAGTCATTGCCTGGATTTGATAGAGTTTGGAAAATGGCAGAATTACCAAACAAAATTATGATCAAAGCAGTGTTGAGACAGCAAGTACTGTCATAGACTAGTTATTCCTCTTCAATTTATCTGTCTAAAGTTGAAGAATCATGTCCTAGGCTGCTGCACTTTGGAGCTCTTCAAGGAACACACTAAAGCAGTGAAGTCATGGCATTGCTTCTCCAAATGCAAAGTGTGAACAGTTACCTACACTTTTCTTCTATAAAACAACGTTTTTCTGCAAAGTAAGATGTACATTTTTCAGAATAGAAAGTATTCTCCCTCTCTTTTTATTTCATCTTGGCCCTTGTCATCTCTCTCCACTATTCACATTCACTTTGATTCACCATTTGTCTTCTCTGCCAGATCAGTTCCTCCCCTCACCTCCTGAATACTGCAGATACTACTCTGCCCTTTGCTAAAGCTGACTCTGTTTTCACAGGTGAAAAAAGGGATGTTTATACAATGGTGCTTCCATAAGGCAGTAGGCTCATAAAGACAAAAAAGGATACAACAACCACACTACTGATAACCAGAATAACAAAGACGTGACAGATGAAATACTCTTTTTTTTTTTTTTTCCCTAAGGGTTTTCTTCAAAAAGCATAGATTTGTTAACTATGAGAATTAAGTAATGGTTGTCTTTGGTCCTAATCTCAAGCCAGAAGGTGATGGTCATTCCATGACATCTTCTACTGTGTAAGTTATTGCAGGACAGAGAACAAATTACAGACATGAACACAGACCAATATTCAACAACAAAACCAACAGATACAGACTGAGAAATAATCCAGCCAAAGCACAGCAAATGCACAGAAGCAGAAAGAGAACAGAAGTTATAAGTCTTTCTCATGCCTGCTCAAGAGAGACAAAACTAAGTAAGAGCCACTACCTACAAACCATTGAAAAGAAAATTCCTTTAGGACAATAAGATTAAAACTCATTGCTAAAGTTTCTGAGGACAAGGATTTTGCAATCTCCTGGACCACTGCAGATGCATAAGGTTCCAACCTTTACTTGACAAGGGCTGCAAAACCAGCCTGGCCCAATTCACAGAAATCACCCTTTGCAACAAAAGCATCTGATCCAAAAGCTTAAACCTATCAAGTACTGCAATAAAGACAAAAACAAAGTAAACAAGAGCTTCTGCAAAGAAGCTAAACTTGAAAAATATATCCTCTATCAAGCATTTTTTTCTTTCAATTAAGTTAAAAAGATATTGTGAAAGGAAGAAACAAGACACGCGTAAACATATAAAACTCAGAATGGCTGTGCTCTGATATGACATTTATCTTCACTCATGAGTAAACACTTGCTAACTCACTTGTGGCTATGCCACTTGTGATTTATCAGTCTACTCACTCCTGAAGATAAATGTCATATCAAACCTCAGCTATCATGTAATCTGGCAGCATTAACTTACAATGTTCATGCTATTATGGGCCTGGAATTCATATTTACCATTGCTTACCATACTGCACCTACAGTTTTTCAATGGTGCCCCAAAATCTGCATAAGCAATTATTTTTCCTCCCAAATAAAAACTGACTATTTAAAAACTCAGGATATAAATTTTAATACTAATATGATAACAACATTATTCCATTGAGTATAGGTTTTCAACAAAGAAATGAAGAAAAAGTAAACAGAAGCCACAAGATCACTTGTAACACCTGCTCCTCAATTTATTACATAATTCTTCCTACAATGGTCAAATGGTCTACTTTTGAGTGTCTTTAATTATGGCTTTTTCATCACTGTCTTTGGGAGCCTGATCTACTATCTAATATCCTCTCTTACTTAAGGATATTTTGCCTTATATCCTACCTAAATCCTACTTCATTTAATTATATCCTGTTATTCATATTTATACCATCTTGGTCTGTTCCAAAAAATGGACTCTCCCTTTTATTCTCCCTTATAATCAGTGTTTGACCAAGTTATGTGTGTTGAATTCTCTTAAGCTCTTCTTTTAATCTTTGCTTTCAAGCCTGGCCTTCTGTTACTGGTTTCCAAACACCAATCAGTGACAATATTCTCCTTACATTAAGGTACAGCCCACAGAATTCTGAAAATAAAGTCCATGATAACAACTCAGAAAACCACTAGGCTGTGTTTCAAATAGGCATACAATTTGTCAAGTATAGGCTTTGTTCCTGTTAATGGATCCCAGATATCTATTGCTCAACAGCCATTTTTATTTAAATGTTACTGCACACCAAATTCCATGTCAGCGGCTAGATCTTTTTTAGTTAATTAATGTAAAATACACCTTTTATCCAAACAGACATCTATTACTCTTCCATTTCTAAGCTGCCTTGCAGACAAGACAAAAAGAAAATGATTTCCTAAAATTTCACTAAAATGTGTACAAATTACCTTCATTCATGAACAGAAAAGGGATGCCACAAAAGATTCAGTGGAGAATTAATAAGCCAAGCAGAACATCCCCATATAACATAATTCTTATTCTGCTGCTGTATCTTGTTTCCAAATTCCATTACTCTATCTCAACTCTGAGAGACTCCAACCACTGTGACAGTGCAGGGAAAGTGTCAGTAAATGTTTGAGCAAATCCTGTTCTAATGTAACTTAGAATATGGCAGAGCCTACCCTCTGGACACTGTGCCCAATTAGTGCAGCAGTAACGGTGCAGACGTATTTCCATACATCCCTCCTAATTCTAACCTATATGAATCTTTATGCAGCTCTGTATATAATTAGATTTGTTTTAATTAAGATGGATCACTGATTTTCTAACTGGGATTTTTTTATCACTCAAGTTTAATACTTGGCTTTAACTTCCAGGAGTATTTCCTCCTTATGATGCAGTCAGTGCCAACACAATACATTAAGTGCAAATCCATCCCCACTGCCCATCAGTCTACTTGGAACCTCAACATGTGTAATAAAGAACATCTCTCTTATTTATACAAATTCTACATCCTGCAACATTCAAAACAAGACAGGCAATGTCTGCATAGATAAGGCAACACAGAGCACATGGACTCTAAGAATGGCAATTTAGACAAACTTTGAACATTGCATTTGCAGCAATTTAAAAAATTGATTGCTGGCTTATCTCATTAGTGTCTCATCAATAAAATATTAGCCTAAGATTGTTCCCCTTTTCTTTATGTAGAAGTAGCACAATCTAGCTTTATAAAGCATTGTTTTGAACATGATTCCAGTACTTCACAAAACAGATTAAAAGTCTCTGGTTTCACCTCCACTAATACTGTACATTTCAAAGCCTTTGTGCAAGCTGTGCTGCATGCTGACAGTGTACATAGGATTTCCATGTTGCAAGTTAGCTCAACATAAGAGAGAAAGCATCACCACAGCTGACACCTTTGAGAAACAGAAAAAACAAAGGAAGGAACAGCTATCAGACCCTTCAGGTTTTAAGGGAAACTGGACTCCTGTAAACTGGCTGATATGAAAAGATCTACATTCTAAAACAAGCTTGCCCTTCTGCAGCTGGACAGTTTGCAAAGCCAGCTGGAACCCTCTCCAATGAGCTTCAGGCTTGGAAAAGCTGGAGCTCAGCCAGTTCTTCCATCAGTGCTGGCTACCCTCAGGCAAGCCAGCTGCAATCTTCCTCTTCTGGACAAGTCCAAGGCAAGATGGCCAGCAGCTCTGTGCTCTGATTTCGGGGAGCACTGAGAACTGTGACAGTGTGATCACTGTCACTAGAAAAAAGTCAATACTTATCAGCAATTACTGGGGTGATATGGAGCTGCTGCTGTCATGTCTGCTTGGCACCTGAGTTCATGGTTGCTATGCTAAGATTTTTTGATACAGCAACTCTTGATGTCTGATGCTGCTTTTGTCTGTATAGAACTACTCTGAGGGTAATTAAGTGCCTGGTTAATGTAATGTTTGATTCTATTAACTAATGACTGATAAATTTAAAAGAAATATGAAAAGTCAGTTTCACACTAAAGCAAATAAATTATGATTTTTAATGTCATCTCCCTATTATTTATATATATTTTAGATATTATATATTTTCCAGAAAAGAAACAGTATCAACCACAGTTTTGCTTTGTGCACTTTGTGACCTTTTGAAAATGTAGCGGTCATTTCACGTACCCAGGAAATGAAAATTCAGCCCTAGACCTGTGACCTCCTTACAGACAGAAAACCAACTTCTCTTGCTCACCAGATGGATCTCCACAATGTTACATGAGCAGTTTTCAGCCCTCCTATGACACAGGTATGTCAGAAAAGCTCTTCACATTGTTAATCCCTACTGAGGTTAACATCACAATCGCTCGCTTAGAGTACCCGTTGACATGAAACAGGCAGAACATGCCCCTCCCAGAAATCTGGCTTTATCCCAACCAGAAAATACTCCACCAGAACTGTAATTATAAGAGTAAGAATTCCTGTGGTCTTACCCATTTTTGTCCTACATCAGTGCTTCTCAAAAGGTGGAGTGAAACCTGCCTAGTGGGTACAGGAGCACTTAAGGTGGGCTGCACAACATTGGAAAAAGCCATGTTACATGGCAGTTGGATAGCCTTAGATTGTGGCATTAGGCCAGACTTACTAGCCATGGACATTTCTACCTGTAAGCAATCTGTCAGCTACAGGCAGAAATTTGCTTAACCTGGGACAGGGAGTAATTTTTCCACCGACTGCCTGTAATTATCACCAGTTTCTGCTCTTCTGCCTAGAAGAGGCAAAGTTATTGTCCATTCAGTCATGGACAAATCAAAGAGATGTCATAAAAAGTGTAAGGAACACTTTCCTAATTAATACAACAATCCAGACAGGGTGGGGAGAAGCCATCTCAGAAAAAGAAATAATGCAAGTGCCTGGACTTGCACTGAAGCAGCTGAGTTAAGATGAAAAACGCCCAACTGTCCTGTGTGTATTACAAATGACAGTCAGAAATCTTACCATTCAAGATGTTCTTACACATTAAAACTATGCTCACTAAAGGATTATTAAATTATATTATTTTTATTTTTAAGTAAATAATTTAATCACTAGAAAGTATTTGTAAGGTTCAAGACACAGTTCAGGTATTTTCAGACCATGCACTGCTACTTTTAAATTAAAGCAAAAGAAATATTCTCTCTCCACACACCTTACAAATTATTTATATGCTTTATAGAGCCTATAAACTCAAGGATAGATCACTGTAAGGTTTTACATTATCACATTTGCATTTCTCGACCTTGATAATATAAATTTCTACCGACTTGATACATGTTCTGGAACCTCTCTATACGAGTTTGAAACCTAAGTGAAGTACTTTACTCACACATACACAGAAACAACAGACAAGGGAAATCTCAAAAAGTGTAGTAATGCCTGTATAAACTCAAGGCCTTGTAAAAATCCTTACACCTCTTAATTACAAGTGCAAACACACACACAAGATCCTGTGTAACAGCAGGATGAAGTCCCCACGCTCTCAGTGACTTGGCTGTACAGCTGCCTTACTGACTGTGCCTTTGAAATTAATGATTCTAAACACTTAATACTCCACTGTGCACAACAAAGATACAGTTCAGTGAGTAACAGAGAACAGCATTATTGCTAAACAAAACATCTTGGTACAGCACAGCTATTCTTCTACAAGATTTTATAACTATGTGCAGAAGAGTTTAAAATGAGAGAGTTAATTTTAATTTGAAAGCAAAACAGCATACCTAATGACATACCCAACATTATACTCTTGCCTGTAAATCTTGGAAAGCTTTCTGTTCTACATTTGTAATTTTGTCAAATTCCACTGTGCTCATACAACCACCACTCTATTGCAGACAAAAAGATCAAGAATGCACTTCTTTAAATTTATGTAAATAATCTGATCTAAAGTAATGGTTGAGCATACATGCAAAATGACTGAAAATTAGGTACTACCACATATCACAGAATATGATACAAACAAAAAAGAATTTTCCCAAACAAGCTGCAATGAAAGTGACACTGAAAACTGCTATACAGTTCATTAAGAAATCCTTTTTTATACTAGAGTACCTACCAGTTGAGAACTCTGATTTGACTGTACCACCTTAACCTGAGGAGGCTGCACTGTGTTTGATACAGACACTGTGCAAATGTTGTTTGGTTGCCTTATTCCTATTGTCTGCGTCGTGACAACAGAGGAGATGCTTCCCGAGGCAGAGTGAGGTATAACTTGTGAGAGCTTGCTCTGTTGGAGTGACTGCTGAGACGGCTGTCCTTGCAAAACCAAATGCTGACTATTCAGTAAAGATTGTCTCAGTGCAGGTAGACTTTTCTACAAAAAGAAGAAAGTTTATGAAATATCAAATTTGGCAGATTGGTAAAAAGCATTTTGAAATTTGCTGTAAACATAATTACAAGAATTTTTTCTTTCCAATTTTACTACCTGCCTGTTCACCAATCAGAACTAAGATTTAGCATATTTTGTATGAGAAAGTTCAGTTTTTAATAAGCTTTCAATTCAGATTTAGCAACCCTGTAGATTTTTCACGTGCCCTTAATTCCACTGTAGCAGAAAAATATAACACTCTTCTTCTCAAGACTATCTAGAACTTGTAGCTTGGGTATTTGGACAGGCAAGAAATGGAAGCAGATAAGGCAGAACCATGGAATAACCCTATTCCCATGGAATAGCCCTATTCCCAGCAAGCTGCACCAACTTAGTCCTCCTAACACACCTCCAGTACCTAGAACCAGATGATTTCACTCTTGGTGCCCTACAGCAGTAGCTGTTTATTGTATTATTTCTGAACTAATGTATTGTGGGTGGATTAAAAAAGTATACTATTGTACATACCATTTCAAGGAAAACATACTTCTAAAAGGCTGTACTATACCTTCCTGAACAAACTTTTTACTTTTTAAGTGGCAGAAGTGCTCTTTTGAAGTGCTCCCCCAGGCAGCTGTAGAATGCAAGTGTTTAGCCCAAGCTACAGCTCTTTCTAAACTTCTAAAATTGACTTATGAATTTAATGCCTGCTGCCCAGAAAGGACTTCAAAGAAAGGATATAAATCAAAACTTAATCACGATGCTAGAAGTGACTGCAGTAAAAGCCACAAACAAGAGTTAATGTTAACTTGGAAAAACAGGAGCAGAAGTTCTGAAGCACAGTTGCAGGGAGAGAAGAGAGAGAAAATCCACCCTAAACAGAGAAGTTTTGAACTAGACCAAAAATACTTTAAAAATCATATTTGTGGTTTTGTTGGGACTTAAATGTGCTTTTTATGTTTGCATATAATCCTGCATATGGAAGTTATTGTACTGATTTACAGAACCAATTAAAAGTTAAATTTACACGCACATACACTAACTTAGGACCACACAATAAATCTATCTGGTATCACATCAGAAATTCTACTGTTGATTAGTTCCAGATTAGAAGCAGAATCATCTAATCAACACTTTTTCCAGTTCAGTTCTTCATAATCATTGTTACATGTGGATTGAAAGCTATCAAGGACCCAAACATAGATTAGGAAAACAGTATGGAAACAGCTTATTAAATTACTTGAAGCATTCTGTAAAAATAACTTGGGACTCTTTGAAATGTGAATGCTTTTCTTCTTCACAAAAAATTACCTACTACCACAGAAAAGTATATTAATTCTAAAAGTAAAGGATCACTACAGAATAGCCAATGGATGGTTTCCAAACTAGGGACTAACTGCTTGTTTTATTTTTAAATCTAATTACTGCAATGTTCTAGATCAGGGCTACTCAAGCTGTGAACTCCAGATCAGCTCTGGATGACAAATCCATTTTTGTAAAACTCAGCCAAGGTCCCAAACACACACGGTCTCCCTCCAGTGGGAGCTCCCTGTTTCTCACCACTGTCCCAGGCTGTTGGAGCAGCCTGGGGCAGTCCAGGGCCACCCAAGCTGTGAGCAGCACCTGCCTGGCCTGACACAGGCAGAGCCTGCACAGGACCTCCAGCCAGGAAGATCTTGGCAGAAATGGGGAGCATTTCTGGAAGTGCAATCCTGCTCTGGACCAGTGAAGATAACACTAATAAAAAAGGATATTCTAAGGCTTAACGTAATGAAATTTTGCACTGAAATAAGTCTATCCAAACAACATTCACATTACCTTAAGGAAAGGTACAAGATATGGCTGAGGAGATGATTTGAGTTCTGTTTGAAGGCGGCCTGTAAATTCTTCTGGATCAATCTTTGCATCCTTCAGGGTGAAGAAAAAAAAAAGCATCAACATCTCAGTTCAGTTGTTTGGTTGCCTTTTTCCCAGCTACTGTATACACATGTCTCTCTAGCTAAATAGGCTGCCAAATCAGAAAATTTCAGAGCTGAAGTCCCTTAATTCCTCTCTAAGATCCTCCTGCCAAGCATTCAAACATGTAACATGCCACTCAAAATTCAGGGAATTCCCTCGGGGATGCACAACTTAAGACAAAACGAGGGCCCAGAAACACTCTAGTCTCTTTTGGGACTCCACTCTCCTGCTAACATTTACATAGTGATTTCTTTTTTTTAAATTAAGAGAAAACAACAATAACAGGTTGTTGACATAACCTTACAAATATAAAATTTGTCAGCCTTTGTAATAATTCCAAAACCAATTCTAATGGTACAATTTAACTTGCAGAATCCATATATATAAAACTATATATGTAAAGTATGGCCATTATATAAAGCATGCTTATAAGCAGATATAAAATTTTCTCCTCTGTGAATTTGTATGTATGCTCACAAAACACACACTTATATCAAATACATAGTCATTTATTTAGTAGTAATTCAAGAGAATTCTAACTTGGGCGCATTTTATGATACTTATAAAGTATCATTAGTTAAAAGTTCAGGTTGTAATAAAAACAAAAATTAGTCTTCCTGTCAGATACAGAACAAGAGAAAAACCAAAACAAGCTTCAATATATATATTTATTATATATGTGTGTTGGTACTTTGTTTAAAATACTGTAAGTAGTTACCTTTACTTACTTACTCTCTTCAAGTCTGTAAAAGTTAAAACAAGTTTTCACTGGAATCATGATTATGAATCATGATTATGAATAACAATCATTAATATGATTGTTGAATGGCTCACACTTGAAAACCATCTTAGGCTTGTCTAAAATATACAGATTTCTCTGGCAAAGAATTCAAAGAAATGTATAGCAACTACTTCTAAATCCAAGTTTTTTATAGACTGTATTACATTTCTTTTAAGAAGCTTGAATCTTCTCCCAGCTCCAGTAACCTTTGCCTGCAGCTCATTTACACAATTCACTGCAGCATCTGTTGCACTGGAGACTGCAGCAAGTCCAGCCTTTTTCTGGCCCCGAGGACTCCAACACAGCTTTGCCTCTGGAAACCCCTGTGCCACTAAGGCACCATGCAGGGGCATCTGTCTGCAGAACAGCTGAACATCAGCAGATCAGGAAAATACCTTTCCTTAAGTCCCAGAAACTCTAAATCACGTTGTGAAGGGATTGTATCTACACTCATTCTGTGCTTCAAAAATTAAGAGCTTCTTGTTTCAGAGAAGATCAGAGTTTGCAAGAAAAAAAAAACTTAACTTGAATCCTCAAGGAAAAATCTTGTCTTCTACTGAAGAAACAACCAAAATATTACTCGTCAAAACAAGAGTGGCTTTGGTAACTGCCTACTAAATACTTTGCTGCATTTCCCCTTTCAAAAACCAAAACAAAGTCTGCCTTTAACAGATTTTTTAATATATATAACGTACAGAATATTGCATTTTGATGAAGCCCAACTCCTTTCGTTACAGCCAAAAGAATTGTTAAGATCAAAGCAATAGTTTTCAGCATCCATAAATAAGTTTAATAGATAACTGACAAAATAAAAGGTAACTAAATATTTACCAACAAATCTTGAACCAGAGCTTTCACATTGCGGGACGTTTCTGGAGATGGTGAGTTATGAGAAGCAAGTTTTATAAGGGTAGCTAAGAAGTTTTTACATTTTTTCACATTCTCTTGCATTTCCTGCAAAAGTCAAAGAAAACAAGTATTAGCTCCATACTATTTTTCCATCACAATCAAAGCATGCTCTGACCACTACAAATAAGGAAAATGATGACATTTTTCTAATTCAGACAGGCCATATATGAAATTTGTTTTGCTATTATTGCTTGTTACCTGAGACTTTCTTACCTTCTTTAGGTAACTGAACATCATACCTCACAAATAGCAACAAAAAAATCAATGAAAGAAATATATGTTATATTTTACAGTCTGCTTTAGTATAAATAGCCTTAAATATGAGAAGTAACACAACAATTTGCTGGAGATGCATTCCCCTTTGAGATGCCCATTAGACAAGGTACAAACGTTCCCCAAGCTGTCTTAATTTGTTAAGTTATTGATTCAGTATGTTTTTGTACAAAGCAGCTACAGCAGTAAAATCAAATTAGAAGTAAGTTTTCAAACATCATCATATCTAATCTTTTTTCCATTAGTAGTAAAACAAGCCATTATTTTTATACGGTGCAATTGCTCCAAGAAACAGGAACGTCACACTTCAGTGTAACCATAGTTTTGAGACCCAGCAACAGGATAACCATGAAGTCCATAGAGTGAAGGTTCTGGCTAAAGGAACAGTAGTTCTTTCACTAGTGCCACACATATGGCAGGATGAGGAAAGCTGATCACAATTGTTCTTCCTCTCTCAGAATTTGCATCCCATTTAGCCAAAACAAGGGGAAGGGTCATCCTGTTTGTCAAGTATTTGTTCCATCGGGGGATACATGCATGCTTGAAGATAAAGCTCTTCCTACTTCTGAACATACAGGAGGAGCTCCTGAAGTCCTAAGAAAACAATGTTTCCACTGATTTCCCACTTGCCTGCGATACTACTGTGGTTCCAGGCACAGGAGAGCTGGGGATGACCAGGGGCTGTGCTGGCACCGGTGCTGCTGTGTGAGGAGGGAGCGGCAGCCTTGGCTGGCCCTGGGGCTGGGCTGAGCCCTGGCTCTGCCCACCACTGATCACTGCAGCCTGTTGAGAAGCTGAAGTTCCAGTTGCTACTGTTGTCTTGAACAAATTCTGAGCGCTCGTCGTAGCTACTGATACCTATTAATATTTTATATGGAAAAAAAATGTTAATTTTCACTTTCAAAAAACCACATAAATCATAAAATCACAGAATGGTTCGGGTTGGAAAGGAACTTAAAGCTCATCCAGTTCCACTGCCCCAGGGTGCTCCAAGCCCCACCCAACCTGGTTTTCTGTGGGAAGACAGGTTGTAAGCATAGTGCAGGGGGGAATCTTTCCCAATGAATTATAGCTGTACTGATTACCGAGGAGTGGAAACATCTTGCCTGCCCAATGAGTTTGGGTGTTAAAAAAGAGTGGGCACACAAGTTAGCTGGCCACAAGTTACATTTGCAGTTTGAGTTGGAGCTTGAGACCCAGAGTGTGGTGGCTGTGCTGTGAGGAGGAAGGGACATGTGGTGGTGTAAGGGACAGACAAGGTAAGATGCTGTGTGAGGGACAGGCAGGGTTAGGTGGCTGGGAAAGGGACAGGTTGGGGTTTAGTCAGTCATGCAGAGAGAAGAGAAAGAGTCAGGGCTGTGTGGAGCTGCCTGTGAGGAAAGGAGTCAGAGTTGCCTGAAAAGTTCATTGAGAGAAGGCATGTGAAGTTTTCAGTAAAGGACTGGTGGTGATGCCAGTCGTGTCCATCTCGACATAATCACTGCAGCAGCCTTGGGCACTGCCAGGGATCCAGGGGCAGCCACAGCTGCTCTGGCACCCTCCCAGGGAACAATTCCGCCCCAGATGTCCCCTCGTGACGCCATGAGCCCAGCCGTGCCCCCAGCCCCACTGACCGTGGTGTGGGGCAGCACAGCCCCCGCTGGCAGCGTGGCCGTGGCGCTGGCCGGGGATGGGGCCGGCACCACCTTGGCCTGCACCGGCAGCCCCAGGCGCACGCTGGAGGCGCCCACGCACGGCGGCTGCTGGAAAAAAGGAAAGTAAAGCATTTTATTTTCTTGTCTCCTTAGTAACTTGATCTCCGAGGCTTTTTAATAATAGCAATTACAAGAATAATCATTATTAATACTGCAAAAAAAAAAAAAATCAAATCTAGTAATGTGCTTTTATATATAAATTCACAAATACTGGAAAAATTAGCTTTCCCATGTTCAGTGACAGGTTGGCAATATTTCTCCTAAAAGCTACTACTCGTACAGCTGTATGGAACAGACTAGAAAAAACAAAAGTGACCTGCAAAAAAATTGATGTTACATTGATGCATTAATTCAGTTGTAATATTTACATGTCAGTATTCATCAATATTTGAGTTTATCATTGCCAGTAACACATATTGGTCCTCTTGGTATTTATGGGCCTGTTCTAGTGCTTTTTCTTTATGAAAATCAATATGGACAGAAAACTCAGAAAGCAGAAAAATATCCTTAAAATAATTTCAGATGGAATTATACAAAAATTAACTTGCAAAGAAATGAAATCTAAGCCTTGGGAGAACCTTTGTCATAGAACACAGGCTCTGTACCCAGACAGCAACTGCAGTGTGAAGTGCAGACAAAGAAAAATGACTGACCTACAGCTTTCCAGTCAGTAGTACATTCTGTAGCTCAGGAAATGTATCTTATTTAGCAGCATATTACTTATTTTGTGATTTACTTTCATTGCAAGCCTGAAATCTCTTGCCACCTCACAAAAGGACAAGATTTAGGAATTAAAAAGCGTCTCAGAGAAGTTACTTAATTCTGTAGGAATATAAATACCATTATAAATGAAATGCATCATACAATATGGCAATTATGACAAAATGAGAACCACGCATTACTAAAAATGGAGGCCACACTGGTGTCTTAGAACCTGCATTTATTAAGATATGCATTCACACACTTGAAAAAGACAAATTTTCTAAGTGGATAGAGTAATACATCATGCCTGATGTTGTTTCTCACAAGATAAAACTAGTTTTCCTTGATTTAAATTTTAATTCATATTAATGAATTAAATTCTCTAAAATTCATATTTTATAAACAAATACTTATTTTAGATTCTTACATTGTCTATTAAACCTACATAAAATACTTCTCCAAAGAACATCCAGTCTACTCTAAAATATCTCCAAAAGGAACAGAAGCCCAGGCAGGCATTCAGAGCCCCAAGCATTCCTTACAAATCAGTCCAGCAACGTCATCTACTGGATATCAATCTTCTGTACTGAGGGAAAAAAAGGAAGGAAAAAAACAAATCAAATAAATCTACCTGACATCTGAACAAACCCCTTCTTTTGTTTGTATAGCTTTCAAGATTTTTAAAATCTTGACTAGGGATGCCTTCCATCCTGAGACAGCCTAGAGACAATAAACAGCATCACCATCAAGAGGAAGAATTGTATGGTTTTTTGGAAGAAGAACCATATAAGCTTTTTCTGTTTTAAACACCCTACACCTCTTTTCTTCATTATAAAAATGACCGAGTATTTTAAAATACTGGTAGAATGAAATTTTATCTACCCCATGAGTGCTGCATGTAAAATATAAATATTGTGTATCTTGTTCACTTGCTTATAATCAGTTTCCAGCCTAAGAAGACAGCATGCCTGTGATATCTGCCCCCTTATCAGTCTGGGCTTCCAGAAGTGAGGATTTAGGAAACAAGCAGACAACCAGGGGCACTTCTGGCAGCTACTTGCTTCCAGGCAAGACCTGCAGCCAGAAATCCACAAATACAGAGCGAGACTGCAAGCTAGAGAATTTTTCTCAGCTAATACATGCCCATTATTCATCACAGGAACATACTTGAAAATAAAATTAAAATACAAATTTTCACTATTATAATACCCAACTAAGAATGTATTCCAGTGTGCCAGACCTCAGCAGCAAACTGTGAAACTTGAAGACTAAATTCACCCTTGGTTTTAAAAATCAATAGTGACAGAAGCTTTTGACAGAAAATGGCAATAAAATCTACTACTGTACTGGGTATGAAGAAATCCCTTACCACCAAAGAACTGCAAAGTAATGCAATGGTTGTATGAACCTGAGTTCCAAAACTCAGAAGGGTTAAAAAAGTAAATATTAAATGAAGGTATGAGAAACATAATGAGGAACTAGCCTGGAGAAATTCTTAAGTATCATGGAAATGGTCTTCAAGTAACAGCTACAAGTTGCCAGAAGACACTCAAAAGATTCCCAACATGAATGCTTCCAGAACTGACAAAAATTGTTTAGAAAGAAAAAGCTGTGTTTTCTATGGAAGGAAACCTGTAAACAGATTTCATGAGAAATACGTCAAAAAGAAAACAAAAATTATGAACAGTATTTTAACAAAAAATCATAACTCAATGTGTCAAGTTCCTACTGGAAGAATCTAAAAGAATTCATGATGTTCCTTAGGGAAAAGCTACTGAGATTTGGTAGGATGCTATTAAATTCTGAAATTACCAGAAGAGTTAGAAAGAAATACATTTTCAAATGTAACTATTATTAGTATTAGATAAATCAGATGTTTTGACATTCCCTAAATACACAGAAGAACCGCTGAAGAGCCTTTTGCCCTATGCTCAGACATGAACAGGCAGGAAAAGCCAGACCATGAATGAGTAGAGTCAATAATCTGCTCCTGATGCCCACGGGACACTGGAGGATGCATCTGCACAGAGCTGAGCTGGCTCTGTGCACCCAGCTCAGGAACAGGGAGCACAGCACCGTGCTGCAGAGGAAAGGAGGATTTCAGGAGGGACAGCCTGGGGTGGGGGGGTGTCCCAAAGTTTGTTCTGCCTGCCCAAGTCACACAGGTAACACAAGGGACTCCCACTTCAGGGTGCCACAAGTCACTTCCACTTAGGCAGTCAGAGCACATGGGAATTGTTCACAGTGCAGAAATACTGTGTCCTATAAATTCACTCCTCAAACAACATCTCTACTTTCCTTCTCCCCAGAGCTCTGGGCACATGAACAGGGAGGCAAAGCTTGGGAGACAATCCATTGCACCTGCTGTGCACATACAAGCTGTTTCTGTACTTCAACAAATACACAGGGCTGCATTTGAAAAAGCAAGTCACTTGAATATGGAGAAAACAGCCAAAATAGCCAAAGATTATTTGTCAAGGCAGGACTGAACCAATTTTAGAGATTGCATTGCATATTCACAGCTTTACCAAATGAAGTCAAACTGCCAGAGGGTTAATATGCAAATCCTTGGGAGCAGGTTTGGGTTACACTTGTATTTTGTACTACAGAATCACTTACTGACCAACACTCCAGCTACCAGCAGCACAGGCTCTGCACTAGAGCTCACTTCTGACAAATAAGTCCACACATTTTTCATGATCATTCCTGTCAATAAACTTGGCCACTATCAGCGAAAAAGAGGAAAATACCCCAATAGCATTTGAACAAACACTAACACAAAAGCCAAGTTTTTCACAACAGAGACTGTGACACCTCTTTACATTGTCCAATACATGGCTTCACTAAGTGTTATGCAAAACTCAATTTTCATAAGGTCTTTAGGTTTAGATTTAAATTTGCAAAATCTGAAATGAAATTCAATTTTATTTTTAATCATTAATCTAGAAGACTTCTTATAAACTCAACAAACCATGCTAAGATGCCATCTGAGATGCCTCAAACAATCAAGGCACTGTTTAACAAAGAGAAAACTGAAGTGGGATCACAGACACTGGCAGAAGCACAAGCTAGAGGTCAAATCTGGGAGCTCACTTGCACTGGGCTGGCATGGCCAGGTTTTGGTGGTGGGGTGGCTTTGTAAGAAACTGCCAGAAGCTTCCCCTGTGTCCAGCAGAGCCAAATTTGGGGCCATCAGTGACAGTGGCAGCACCTCTGGAGAACATTTAAGAAGGGGGAGGAAATCCCCGTGGAATTGCAGCTGGGTGAGAGGAGTGAGATGTGAGAGGAGCAGCTCTGCAAACCCCCAGGGCAGGGCAGGGCAGGGCAGGGCAGGAGGGGCAGGAGCTGCTCCAGGAGCTGGAGCTGAGGTTCCCCCGAGCCTGGGGTGCAGCCCAGGGAGAGGCAGCTGTGTCCCTGCAGCCCACGGGGTCCAGGATGGAGCAGAGATCCCCCTGCAGCCCCTGGAGGGCCCCACACGGGAGCAGGGGGTGCCTGAAGGAGGCTGTGACCCCACAGGGGAGCTGGGCTGGAGCAGCTCCTGAAGGACTGACTGCACCCATGGGAAGGGATCAGGATGGAGCAGCTCCTGAAGGACTGACTGCACCCATGGGAAGGACCAGGATGGAGAAGCTCATGGAGCTCACTGTCTCCTGTGGGAGGGACCCCACACTGGAGCACAGGAGGAGTGTGAGGAGCCCTTCCCCTGAGGAGGAGGGAGCAGCAGAGGCAACCTGGGATGAGCTGAGCACAGCTCCCATTCCCCATCCCCCTGCACCACTGGGGGAGAGGTGGAGAAAGCTGGGAGTGAAGTTAAACTCAGGAAGAAAGGAAGGCTGAGGAGAAGGTTTCTTAATATTTAGTTTTTATTTATCATTATCCAACTCTTATTTGATTGGTAATGAATTAATTCCCCCCCAGTCAAATCTGTTTTTCTGTCAGTAACGGGTGAGGGATCTCTATCCTGACTCACAAGACTTTCCTTACATTTTTCTCTCCTTGTCCAGCTGAGGAGGGCAAGGATGGAGAGGCTCTGGTGGGCACCTGGTGTCCAGCCAGGGTCAAACTACCACATAATTTTTCAGTAAGTAACTCATCCAACCTTTCCTCCAGGCATGGCTGCTATTAATCCATCATAACACTCCCCATTAGCAAACTCTGCTTCCTGAGACTCAAACTTCTGAAGAGTTCATGGAGAAACTTCACATATTGATTGACTGCCTCTCAATTCCTCTGGTTACAGTTCACAAGAACAGGCACTTAAATGTCAGATGCAGAGAAACTTTTTATCACAGATTTTTTTCAGCCTAGTAAAAATACAGCAAAACTGACCTAAAGTATTATCCCTTTAAAAGCCTGACATTTGCACACAATTACAGAAAGTTACTGGAAATAGAATCTGTAACAGGTCAGATAGAGGCAGAACCTTCACTGCCACCACAGTGTCACCAAGTGGAGAATCAGAACCCAAAGCAGGGAGATGTTGCTCTGCCCCTCATGTGCACAATGTCCCTTTTGGGATAATAGGGCAGAAGACACAGAACTGAGAGCAATTACACAGGACAGGCAGAGGAGTCTGAGGCCACAAGAGAAAACCTTCAGAAACCAGGGGTTCTAAATCCAAAGCCCCTATTGCTGAAGCAAATACTTATCAAAGTACTTTCTCCTCTCTGGTGAAGTAGCTGGTCCTCCTGCAATCACTAGGTTTCATCCAAAATATCTGGTGAATAAAAACCAGCTGAATTTTGTCACTTCAGTTGGATTCTACTCCTGCATCAAGTGCTTAGTGCTGCCTGCAAATACAGATAATCCACTGTAATCAATACTCTTATGCAATGTATTTCTGAGTGCCTAACTTGCAACGTGGAGTTTGTGACCAGGAGTGGCCATGGCAGCAACTGAAGGCAATGAAGTCAAACTGAACACAATAAATTAACCAGCATTTTTCATTTTGTATTTTAAATAGAGACAATTAGGCTCCATTTCCTACTTACAAAAGGAGGCCAGTAATCCCCTTAACTGCATTGTTGAGAAAGTTGTTAGAGGGATAAGCTTCACAAAAAAACCTGCTTGGTTATTAATTCCCACTGCAGAGGAGGGCAGCAAGTAAGCCTGAAGCAACCCACTGAAGAGTGGAGGAAAAAATATTATATAAATCTTCGTTAATTAGGACTGTCCAGCCTACACACTGTAGAAATTAAAAATAACAGTAGTATGTGGTCATGCAGCATAATGCATATGCACATGGGAACCACTGTGACTGTGCTCAGGAACTTCCTTTGATAGCACTTCCTAATGTTTCCATGTTTAAATTTACAGCTTTACTAACATTTGAGTGTTTCCTAAGTTTTCGAGCTGTGTTAATGCTACAAAAATTTAAACAGTATCATTTGTAAGTACTGAAAACCTATTGTCTGCTTAATACAGAAAAGAATCACTCATCATGAAGGAAAAGAAGGAAAACAGTTTTGTGGTTAAAGCACAGTAAACACCACACATTTCTTACTCTCTCTGTCCTCCCAACCCATCTGCCCTACTACCACAAATGTATTCTCCAGAACACTGCAAAGAAGCCCAAAAAACATCAATACAAAAGAAATAGTATGGAATAGCTTATCTAATGATAATGGCAGTACACCTTAGCAATAACAAAGATCTATCTACTTGCTTAAAATTTCTGCAAACAGTAAAACAAGCATTTGTCAGAAAAGCAGAAAGAGTGTGAAAAACAGAAAGAAAAACAAGAGGCAATAATAATAAATAAGTGAGAAAAAAATACCAAAGCTGCCATAAAAATATAAACAATGCTGAAAATCCAGGCAAAAGTGTATCACCAGACCAATCTCAGATTTGAAAGGCTGTGCTTTAGCAAGAACAGCAGCTTGGGAGCCATCAGCCAAGCTCAGACTGCCCTCAGCATCAAATGAAGGCACAGCCTGGGCTGGAGCTGCTGCTCAGAGCATGTTCCACCACAAAAACATGGCCACAACCAGAGCAGGGGATGCAGTACTTGGCACACCCTCAAAAAACTTCTTTTTTTTTCATTTTAAAAACAGATGGCAAAGTGAAAATCGAAACACAGAAAACAGTAAAGTTCACGATAGAGACTTCAAATTCCGAAGAGTAGAAGTTAGAAAAATGCCTGAAGCAAGAAAAAACAAAGCTAAAAAAAACTGTCATTTAAAAAAAGTAAATAAAAAAAAATTTATATATATAAAAATCACTGTTTAGACAATGAAAACAAAACACTAAACCATTGAAGTTCACATATAACTGTCTTTTCTGATCACTAAAAATAGACAACAAAACTTTATACTGGAAAACACATTTTGAATCAAACTTGAAACAAAACATTTGTAAACTCTGAAGACAAATCCATTTTAGGCAGCAGTCCCATGAAAAATAAAATATTACAGGCCAGGCTAACATTGGTCTTTTCTGTCTGATATTCACTTCATATTCTTAGTTTACAGTGTGCAGCACTTAAATTTTTTTAACTAACATAACTGCAATTAAAAATAATTTGAAATAAGCAATTTTTTTTGCTATTTGGTTATGAATGTAAGCCCACCTGGGTATTAAGATACTAAAAGCCAGTGAAAAAAGCACATCAAAGGCATGAAAAGCCATAAAGTGTACAAATGAAAAACGCAGATAAACAAAAGAAACACAGCAAAGGAAAACTAGATGGCAGCACCTCCTTATTTTTCACAATTTCACAAGTCTGATTCAAAACAAGATATGGAAGCAAAATTTTAATGCAATCTAATGACCAGTTTTAGAAGACTTCTGAATTTATTTATTATCTCTGAAGAATATAGTAGTGCAAGCAAACCCACACTGTTTGACCAGAGCAGAATTCTTTTAAGATCAATTTAAGTTCTAACAAATTGTGACTTGTTTCCTAAAAATCCTGCCCCTTAACTAATATTCTAAAGCTGATTAAATTTTGGCAACGTTAAAAATTTATTAATATTCAGCTAAAATTAATGTTAACCAAAAAGTAAAAGGAAACTAAAATCACAAGGAGAAAAAAGTTAAATTAAAATTAAGCACAGCTAAGTCTAAAACATCTACATCCTGTTTTTCAAAAGAAGCACATTATCACTTTCACAGTACAACAAACTTGCATCCATAATTATAAATTATTATTATTGCATTATAAATATTATTGTAATACTCAGGGAAGACCAAGTATTTCCATGTAAACCCTGAGATACCAATTTAAAAAAAAAAAAAAAACAAAACCAAGCCTCTTGTAGCTGCACTGATATGAAAAATACTTTTAATATACCTGAGTATTTTGCAATTTTTCTCTAAATAAAACAAAATGGAGAAAAACTGCAGCTAGGAGTAGTTAATATAACAGAATTGTAGATTCATTTAGGTTGGAAAAGGTCTCAAAGGTCAATGAGTCCAACCATTAACATCCTCATTACAACCCTACACAATCTTATAATTAGAACTAAATTAAAACTGTTATTTGGTACAATTGCACTTACTCATGTTTTTCTTGACTATTTTAAAGATACCAGAAAGACTGCAAATGGTAAAAATCATTAAAATATCAAATACATCTTTGTGTTACAGGTACTTCTCAGTCACTGCTCTCTGTACTGTTGTTATTCCAGGTTCTGACTGTTTGGGCTGGATGTGTTTCACTGCTCCTCTGTGCTGCAGACACTGGGCATCCTCCTGGGACACATCCATGCTCCAGCACCTTTGAGCTCAGCCTTAAACTGATCCCAGCTGAGCTCCCCCTTACAAGGTGTGTGATTATCCCCATGTGCCAGTTTTCCAGAATCCCACTAAGAATGGAAACAATCAGATTTTATTCACCCTTTACACAGCAGCAATTAAGAGGAGCATAACTAAATGTCTAATCAAAGATTACCCCACGTAATAGTCAAGAAGAACCCACGTCATCCTTTCAAAATGGATTTGCCTCTCTTCTCCCAAGAATCTAACACAGAAGTGTACCCAAAGCTGTACATCTGCCTCTACTCCTGAAAGCTGCAAGGAACAAGACAAAGATACTATAAACAGCAGAAGTCAAACAACTTAAATAGCAAATGCAAGCAATTAAAGAATAAGAAACATGAGATTTAAGTCTGCTGTGCAACTCAATCGTGTGCCTTGACTGCCCAGCTGAAAAGCATTCATCATGGAAGGACTGGAATTCACTGCACACCCACAGGACACAGCAAGGCAGGATCAACAGGATCTTAGTCCTTCTGAACTCTTGTGTTTGGCACTGCAACCTAAATAAACCTTTTTTTAAACTTGAGAAGGGAAGAGGGGTAGCTCTATCAAATCCCTGCAACTGTAAGTACTACTGTATATAGATATTTAATTTCTGAACCTTCAACAACAGAACATGTAAGGATGGAGCCACTGACTTTAAGGAAAGCCTTTACACAAATTCCTCAGAGGAAACACACTACACTTTCCTTATCTCAGCAGCTTCCATTGTTCCCAGAGGAAGGTGGCTCCTTCCTCACATACTGCCCTGGATATCAGCCCAGCTGCTGAAGCTAGAGGAATTTTCAGGGAAAACCAGTTCATTTTCCTCCAAAATATCTGTGAGCAAATGACAGCCCTAGGTATGGAAAAAAAAAATCTGGCTTTAGTACCCAGGCTGCAGAAGTGGCTTAAAACCTGAACAGCTCTGTATGTATTGAACAAGTCAATCTTATTTCAGAACATTTAAAACATTGCCTTATTTTCCCCTCCTTTTTTGAGAGTGGAGAAATTACACAGTTGTCAAGGGGAGAGAACCAAAGAACCTTCAAATTTAGATGAATGCTTGGTAGTTTTTCAGACACTCCTTCTTCTAGTTTTAAAAAAAGTAATTCCAAATCCATTTTATGTTCTCCAGTTAACACTGTCAACACTTCTTAATGAGTTGCCAAAAGTAACTGCCAGCTTTTGCAATTTCTTTGGCATGTTATTTAATATCCTGTATTTTACATCTAGCTGTATAGCTCACAACAGACTTTCTCATCACAATAATTATTTAAAGTGTATAAACAAATGAAAACAATCACTTGGCTGAGTAACTTGTGACACCTGAATGGCTGTCATTAGGCTAAAAATTACGACAATCTGCAGAACAGCAACCATAATACCCATGAAGTATGAAAGCCATATCTTTTTCTGATGCATTCTTCATAAGGTATTATTTCCTAGAATCCTTAAGATTCTAGAAAATAATATCTTATGAACTGCAAGTTTCCACCTGTGCTGACTTTCTACATAGGTAGAAGGGTAAAACACAAACTCAGTGACTAAAATACAATGCTAAGATCTATAAATTTAAAGCACTCTGCATTTTAATCCAAATAAAGCTATCTTAAAATAACTGAATAAAGATACAGTAATTAAGTTGAGCTCTGCACAGTAAAATACCAACCATCCCACTAATATCAGAAAGGTTAAAACTCCATAGCCTGCCATGTTCATCCATGTCACAGATCACTTTGCAGATTCAGGCAATTAATGTTTATATTCTGTCTTGAGCAAATGGCACCAGAATTTTCCTGTGTTTCAGTCACAGTGGACACCATGACTGTTGAATATTCATACTCTATATACACAAAAACCTAGGACATTATTTTTGATTAATTTAAAATTTATTCTGGAAATCTTAATTCACTGAATTCAGCTTTCTGACCACCAGAAAGAGATAAAACAGCTTAATTAAAAACTCCCTGAAAAAATTGTTTCTCAGTACACACAATTTCCTTTATTTTAGAACCGGATCCCTGAATTGACTAATTATAATGACTACTCAAATAACTGATATTTCTAAAACTTTAGCATAATATTTATCATTGAACATTTCATCTGGAAAACCAATGAACAGTCTGGTTATAAACCATCCACCTAATCAAATAAAAGTCTTGCATTTAGTTCTGATCAGATAAACTTTTAGAATTTATATCTTTACAACCTTGTATTAAAAGGCTGTCAACCACAATTTTTAAAGAACACTCTAAGGTCAAACATATATAAAACATAAGCATGTCACAATGAAAGAAGACTCTGAAGATCAAGTGCAGAATCAGGGAAGTTCAATGTAAATTTCCCAAGGGCAATATTAATTATTTCTTAACCCTGTTAATTATAACAAATACAGAAATGATGCAGTACAGTCTGGGCAGCTACCACTGAGATTTTTCAAAGGAGATGAATCCTGACAAGCTACAATATAATGATTCTAATCCCCCTACACTAAAATAATCAAACTTTTCCATCTTGCAAGATATTGATCATTCCTAAGGCCTTGCTGGCTTCCTCTATTCCAAGCCAGTGTGTTAGCACTAGGTAGTGTAAAGGCAACAAAAAAGGGAAAAAAAGTGTACAGTGCAGTGGGGTATTTATCTGGACAGAACCCTGTACAAAACAAACACAACTTTCTAATACCTGAACTCCTCCAGATTTCAGCTGACTCTACAAACACCTGAACATGCAGTATTCTCACGGGTTTATTTTTATATAAATCCATCAAGTAGGATTGTACTCCTTCCTCTCTCTGTACTCCTTAAGCAACATCAACTGCTTCATCCAAGTAGAGAACAGTTGCCTGAGATCATCATGATCTACGTTTGCTGTGCACACATCTTAAGGCTGACTGTGGGATCCAAGCCCCAGACTGAACCCAGAGCCAAGCAGGGGGGTCTACATTTCTGCACACTTCCTTAGATTCCACATGCAGTAAAGGTTATTCCTCAGAAGTCCTCACGTTACAAACAATTTTTTAATATCTGTTATGAATATTTCCATATTGAACTTTAATTCAGTATGCTGGCCATATAAAAACTAACAGTATGGACGAAAAATAGCTAAAACTAGCAGACTTAGATCCCATTCTTGGTACAGTCCCACCACACACCTGTTTTGCACTTACACTACACACTTGTCTCAGGAGCCACTGCTAGAACTTCTGCTTGTAGTAATTACTAAAGAAGTGCACTTATTTATAAAGAAAGCCTCCAACAACCAAAGACAGATGTACAAATTCAGAAACTGGCTGCAATTTTGTTCAAACTAGTAAAAAAAATAAATCTGTAAATGAACACAGGCTTATCTCTGTGTTTATTTTCCTGGAATACATTTCTCTTTGAAGGTTTCTACAAGTCTTAGTCTTCCAGATACCAGAAATTTAAACATTATATGGCTGCCTTTTCTGCAATGAGTTCTTTAACGAATTTCATCCAATACTGCATTTACCTCTCTTTTGAGAGCATAAAGTTTTTCCAAGTGATTCCAGGCTTTCATTTATGTCTTTCCTGACAATGAGCTATAGTCTTCCTAGGTACCTTCACTTCTAAAACTTGCATTCTAGTTGGCTACTCTGTGGTTTATAGATTGCCTCATGTTACTATTTTCAATTCTCCAAATTTATTCCAGCTTCCTTCTCTTCTGAAATGTTTATCATTGTTTTCAGTTTTGAATTAAACTTTAAAATCTTTTAGGCTATAAATACAGTGCAATACATGAAGCATAAAAAGGGAAAGTAATGAAATTATAAATACTGGGAAATACCTGTTGAACTTATTTCAAGCAACTTGTACAACACATAAAGAGTTGTAAATCTTTTTAATCTTTTCATACAGAATTACTTATCTCTTCTGCAAATACAGACCTTAGACAAAACTACCTTTCAACTCTGCCTCTTATTACTATGGCACAGCAGCCCTGTACTAACATCCAAACATGTTTGCCTCTGCATTTTAGTAAAATAGCTCAGTTCTAGCCCTAAATGGCCCAAAGCTAAATTGTCTCTCTGCAAACTTTTGAACCAATGCAGCCTTCAAAGAAATTTAAAAAAACAACAAATAAAACAAAACAAAACAAAAAACCAATCTCTACAAAAACAGAACACCAAAACCAAAACAAACCAAAAAACACAAGACTACCCCACATTCACCCTAGGAAATAAATTAGCTCCAAGTTCAAATCAATTCCACTGATGAATTTGAGACAGGAAAGCACTCTATCCTACCAATCCCTAGAAAAAGGGAAATGTACTCACAACACAGGCAAAACTTTCAGTGTAGGCAGATCACACCCAGAGGCAAATTAGAAGAATCAAATCAATCTTTCTTTTGAAGAAAGTATCTTTTAAAAGTTATTGCAAATCCTTGGATAGAATGTGATTAGTTTTCTCTTTTCTAACATCCAGTGAAATTAGCTATCCTGGGATATCACAGTACTCCTGATTCAGAGCAGCAAGGGACACTTACAAAATCAGTGATACACAGTCCAGACTAAGACTGAGCTTTGTAGCCTCCAATCATCTCTCACTCTGAACATAGGTCTTAAGAGACTCTCTAAAGCAGATTTTTTCCATAAATAAAAAAAAATAAATCCTAGGCCTCATAAAATAAACTACATTTGAAGAAGTATTTCCTGTTTTCACAACAAAAGGGGGAAGAAAGCACGGCTGCAGAAGCAAATGAGGTAACAATGCGTATGACATAATGCACCAAAGTGAAATCAAGCTGCACATACCTGAGCTGTTGACAGGCGAAAAACAGGGCCAGTGGTGGGCACAGAAAGCCTGGGTGACATGTTGGCAGGACTCTGTCCCTGTGTCTGCACCTGAGCCTGCATCTGAGCCTGTGCCAGAGCCTGCTGGGGCACCATCACGAGCTGTCCGGCATCCGTGCGCACCAGGACCATCCCTAGTGGGGGCAAGGGGACAGTCACTGCACACCAAGAAACAGCCAGAGGAACACACAGAACTACCTAGCCACAGAATGCAGAGGAAAAGTTACGTAGAGCACTGTACATTATTCTCTACCTTTTTTTGATTCTCATGTAATAGGAAATTTTATTCCAAAGAAAAAAAGGAGCCCCCACTAGCAGACCCAATTCAGTTTGGAATTTAAATAACTGCAGTTTATGGAAAGTAGTGATGAAAAAAAGCAGCCACTTGAGTGTTTGGGGGACAGTGATTTCTAGCAGTCTAGTCAGGGTCAGAAGAACAAAATTAGAAATAAATACTCATTAAAAGTAAAGACTGTAAGGACAATGCAGCTGCTGGGAACATAACTGAGTATGTGCATACCAGGGAAAATGCCCAGAAAGCTTTACTAAACAACAGCTTATGAGTACATGCAAATACTAGGCCAGACACACTTCTGAGTACACAATATTTGAGATTTACTTAACGTTGAGCATCAACAGTTTAATCTATTTGGAACCCACCATCACCTCTTTGGGAGGCACTACCTATGGTTTAAACATCAACAACAAACACTGTCAGGCCCAGAGAACCAACAAGACTCCTCAGCACACAATGATACACTGCAGCAATTTTAGACAATTGGCAAGTGTTTTCTAACACCTTCTGGAAGTAAATGATAAATTTTTCAGATTATTGTCTTGTGAAACACCTCACAAATAGAGGCCTTCTAGACAACAGAGCCATTGCCATCAAGCTGTGCCCCAAGTTTTGTAGCCAGCAAGCTGGAAAAGGGGAGACAATGGCTAAGTTGGTCCATGGATCCTGGAGTTTCACACATTCAAGGTCACTGCAAAGCATGTAATGTTCTTCCTACAGTTCACTCAGAACTAAGAAGCAGTTCTCCAAACAGATTATTAAAAAGAATTTCCAAGTCAGTTCCAGAATACATTTTAATAATTTAACCTAGATAGGACACAATGAGTCAAATAAACAGAAAAACATCTTGTCTGCAACAACTAGAGAACTAAAAACTAAAAACCTATGAAATCACTTTTAGTCTGCTGATAACAGGGTCAGTAGACACTGTTTCTACAACTTATCTCTATGTGCAAATTGCTTAATATACTTTTTTAACTTTTCAAAGGAAAATGAATAAGGTAAACTCTTATATCCACTTCTAAAGGTAAAAGCTTACATCTAATTCTAATTGTTAACTCCTCAGGGGGAAAAAAACCCAACACCTTGCTAAAGGGACACAGTTTGCAGCATACCCTGAGGATAAAGAAACTCAAACACTATTATAACAAATTTCAGAACCCTATAGCAAGAAAGTCTTTGTTTCAGTCTGACATGGAAAAACCAAATCCCAATTGTGGGATGAACATGTGAGAGAATTGCAGCACACATAAAAGCCCTCACTCAGAGTTGAGTGCTTTCCTGCTAGAAACACAAACAGAAGGCAAATTTCTGCCACTATAAACTAAAGATTCATGGAAATCAAAGTTTAAGGTAACAGGCATACAGAGCTACAGCAAGGACCACATCCAAAAGCTATAATAACAACTCTCTTTCAAAGCCAAGAGTAATTTAAAAATTAAAAAGTTGAAAGAAACTCATTAAAAACTCATATAAAAGGTAACTTTTAAGGTCCATTAGCCATTTGAGCACCAAGCTTCACAGTTTATATTTGCAGAAAATCCTGCAAGCAGATGATATATTTGGCATATGACATTCCTAAACCATCTGGACACCCCAATATGCCAACTGGCCAAACTGGTTATCACTTCCCTGATTATGTTGTGAACCTTATAAAAAAATCCTCATAGGATAATGCCTACCACACATTAAAAAATACATGTTCTATTTGCATTACACAGATTCACAGGTGTGTTCTTAATTTATCTTCCCATTTTCTAAATCTAATTCTGAATAGAGAAAAACTGAGTGGAAAAGAAAAACGAATTGCAACACGTGCCACACAGTCTCAATCAAATCTGCAGACACAATTACTACTATAAATGAATAAATATTCATGTGTTAACATTATATTTTATTTCAGTTTGGAGGACTACAAATTCCTGTTACTGAGCAGCTGGTACAAGCCAGAATCCAGTTAAATGATGAGTTTAATTTTACCTTCCTGTCAGTCACATAAAGATGAAATACATAACTTATGACCATGATCTGCTACAATAACCTGTTCTCAAAAACTGATTCTAAATTTCTGCTTTATATGAGAGTTTCAGATTAATTATCCACCCAGTTAAAAATTCAAAATTAACACTGTATTTTCTGAATAACTTCTTTTTAGAACATACTATCTTCATGTTTATGCAAATTTAATGGATTTCCAACTATCTTGTAATAAAATCAAATTTAAATTTAAACTTTCTGGTGTATTAATTCCATAGCATTTTCTAGATCCTGGATCCGACTGTTTTCAAGACTCAGTTTTCCCACTTCTGCTTAAAAGTAACAGATCAAAGTATTGACACAATGAACTTCAGAAACTATGTGCAAAGTTACAATGTACATTAACATCTGCAGGGAGTAACCTTCAACAGATTAACAAATGGAGGTAAAGGTTAAAGGCATACAGTCTGAACAGCAATTTATCTGTTTCAAGTTAGTTGGGTCTTCATGAAACCACCAAGATTTGTATGGTTGGAGCATCAGATTCTGGAGGATTTTTCATAAACTAGGGCTAAATGCACAACTACTAAAAGTCCACTCAGAAGCAAACATCTATACCATCACATTGCTGCTCTACTTATTAATCTACTTATTAATCTTACTATTGATATTAATAAATATCAAATATTGCAAGAAACAAGTTGGAAGAACTAAGTTATTTCAGACTACATCAATAGGTCCACATCTTAACATGCTATTGATACTAGCATGCTACTTGCACGATACTAGGGAAAAAAAAAGAATTAGCTTAAATGTTGAATCACCTCCTAAATCAAGAAGGCATGAAGATACCAAAGTTTTTGCAACATGAAAATCTAAGTAGGGGACTACAGTGCCCTTCAGATGAAACAATATACAGATTAAGAGTAGGAATCATGAGGATGAAGAGATGCTGGTTTGGTTAGCTAGCAACCCTGCTGAACTTAAATCTTTAGTAAATAAAGTTAAGAAACTTAGAGGAGTACAAAGAGCACACAATTGCTTCAGAGCTGGAAATAAAATCTGGTGATGTGAAGACTACCCTCACAAAACGAGAACTTCACAATTACTGAAGTGATAAATTTTAGATTACACACATTTACCACCTGGTTCACAGCAGAAAACATTCTTTCAAGCAGAAAAACTTTTCAGGACTATCAAATGTAAAGCAGAAGATAAAAAACCCCTATAAAGTTATTCTTAGCTACCACTCCAGCTTTTCATCCGGTGTCCAACTACACCATCACAGGGGAACTCAGCGTAACTACCGCTCTCCCCAGGACAAAACCAGTAACTCACCCAACAGCAGCTGCAATTACTCTGCATTAGCCGTACCAGTTACACCCTAATTAGCGGCAGCCTGTTCGTCAGGCGGTGCCCTCAGACAGGTGCCTCTTCTTTGGTTTCCAGCCCGCCGAGCAGCCAGGGACATGACAGCTTTGGGGGAAAGCAAAGCTCTCGGCCAAGAGAAGAAGGTTAGAGGAGCGGCGCTGCCAGGAGCGCTGCGCAGCACTTACCGGGCGGGATGGTGAAGCCGGGCGGCAGCTGGATGGTGGTCTGCGGCTGCGGCCGCACGATCAGCTGCGGGGCCACGATCCGGGGGGCAGCGCCCAGCGCCGGCCGCGGCGACACGGCCTGGGGGGCGGCGGGCAGGGCAGCGCCCGCCTTGGCGGTGACCGCGGGCTTGGGCGCGG